>CAUYLG010032426.1:0-53883 GCA_963573385.1 Cacajao melanocephalus
GGCTCCTCCGCCGGGAATCTCCTAGTCTGTGGGCAACAAAAATTCGTCTGAAAGTGCGGCGTCCACTCGCTCTCTGCGCTTTCACTGGGAGCTACAATCCTGAGCTGTTGTTAATCGGCCATCTTGGATCTCTCTCTCGAGCTAAGGTAATTCTTTATCAGTGTTCTAGCTTTTCACATTCCTTACTGGCTTCTGACTGTAGTTCCAAAAAAAAAAAAAAAAGTATACCTTCAGGTTTGGTCAGAAAATTGATTGTACTGCTTGAACAAACATTTTCATTAATAACATTTATTATATATAACCTGTACTGAGATTATAAATTTTCAGAGATCGAACACTATCTAAAGAACATGAATACTGTAATGAAGATCACTTAATGTATGTTCCTTCCAATGATTTACAAATCATTCAAAATTACTTCATGATGTTGCGAGGCTTCAAGGCCATTAAATTCATATCCATCCAGTTAATATTTCACTGGGAATGGCAGACCCTGTGCAAAATACAACCCTACTGTGTGCAGTAGAAGGAACATTGGGGGTGCTAGTCTGACTGCACTGCTTCCTGACTGGGTATAACGTAAGCTACTTAGCAAAAATTTCTTTTAGAATAATGGACTTTTAGCGGATGATCTCTTAAGCCTCTTGCAATGTTAACATTTGCTACCAGGATTTGTTTGAAAGTGCTGGTTAATAGAGGATAGGCTGGTTAATAGGCCAATAGGATGGTGGTCAATAGAGAGTTTACTATTTCTAAGTGAATTAGGTTAAATTAAATTGTGTTTAGTATTAGAAGTATGTTAGTCATCTTTAAAGGCCAACAGAAAGTACTGTCTAAAATTACCTCAGGTCTTCTTTATTGCTGTACTTATAATCTGATGAAAGCACAGCAATTATTGGACCCATTTGCAAAGACTGTTCCCCTTGCCGGTGTTCATGCAATACCACATACCTGTCATACTGCTAAATGGTCCACTATGAGAATAGCTACTGGCTTTTGTTATCTTAATAATATCATCTCTCAAGATGCTATCATTGTGGAAGAAATCACTGTTTGCTTATTTGCAAAGAGTGCTTTGAAATGATTTGCAAAAGGCTTGTTTAGGGACCCTGGAAGTAAGATTGACACCTGAGGAAATGTGCATCATTTCTTGGTGGGATGCAGATTACCCTGCCCATGGCTCAGCTTAGACATTTTCCTACCATGCTATCCAGTATCAGTAAACATGGTCTGCTTTCGTTTTTTTCTCCAGGTAACATTCATTAAGCAGCAAAAGAAGGTCCACATTATTCCAGAAATTAATGCCAGTGAAGTCAATAGTGTATGTCAAGTTAGCACAATTTATTTCTGATGGTTCTGAAAATACAGGGGGACTTGGAATTAACACCTGTGATGCAGAAACTAATCTGCCACTCATTAGATGTGCTATGTTGGTCAAATCTCTTAAGCCCATACTTCCTGACTTGTTCTTCATGAAATGGGAATAATGCATTAATTTGTTTATTGAGCATTTACTATGTGCTAAATACTCTTTTGGGATTGGAGAAATAGTAGCAAACAAACTAAATTACCACCACCGTGGAGTTTACATTCAAATAGAGAAAGCATACAAAAACTACATTTCTTCATATGGCAAAAGTGCTATGGAGAAAATTAAAGCAGAGTAAGGGGGATGGGGGGAGACTAGGAGGTGGGGTATTTTTTTTTTTTTGAGTAGTCAAGGGAGAATTCTAGATAACATTTAAGGGAAAACTTGAAAGAAGTGAGAGGAAGCTACCTAGATATCAGAAGAGAGTATGTGTCAAGAAAAAGAGCACATGTAAAAAAAACCAGAAAAAATAATAATTTCTTTTTTCATCTACATTACAGGATTGCTGTGAGGATCAAATGAAATAATATATGTGATGTGTATGTAGGTACATATGTGTGCGTGTGTGTGTGTGTGTGTGTGTGTGTGTGTGTATTTAGAGACAGGGTCTCACTCTGTTGCCCAGGCTGGAGTGCAGTATTGTAATCTTAGCACACTGCAGCCCCAAAACTGGACTCAAATGATCCTTCCACCTCAACCCTCCTAGTAGCTGGGAATACAGGTCTGCACCACCATACCCACTTAATTTTTTAAGTTTTTTATAGAGACAGGGTCTTGCTATATTTCCTAGGCTGGTCTTGAACTCTTGGCTTCAAGCCATCCTCCCACCTCCACCTCCCGAAGTGCTGATATTACAGGTATGAGCCACTGGGCCCAGCCAGATCTATATATTTTTAAGCATTAAATTCATTTTGCTGCTTTTGTGGTTATTATTTTTATAGTTCAATGTTGCAAAGTGAACTCTTTTATGTCTCATTAAAAGAGAGAAATTATCTGACAGAGAACTTAAAGGACGTGTAGCAACTGCCATAATCTTAAGGTTCATTAGTGAAAATATACTTTATCTGTACTTTCAGAGCACTTATAAATTACTGGAAGATGTCTGTGTAAATAGAGCACAGTATAAGAGAAACTAACACAAAACAAGTGTCAAGATGATGCAGCAATCTAGTGAATCATCTCTGAGATTTGAGAATTCATTGATTCTTATGACATAAGAGATAGATTTCTCTATTTAGGAATTCTCCTTACATCAGTTTTTCCTCTCCTCATCTTTTTCTCTTTCCTTCATTTCTTCCTTTCCTGCATTTTACATGCACATTTTGTGATGGCTTACAAGATGAACACAAATAGTAAATGGTGGCTTGAGAAAGAGGAACTTACAACACATTTCTTAATGTTATATTCAAACACTATTAGATAATTGCATGACAAGCGACAGGCAAATTTTATAATTTTCTCAGATAAACAGGGATGGGAAATCATGGTTTCTTGCTTCTGTTTCTCTAATATTGGATAACAGCTGACTTGAGTACAGAAACACTCTTGCCACTATTTGTATTTGTTTTTTGGTTTATGTTTTTGAGACAGAGTCTCCCTCTGTTGCCCAGGCTGGAGTACAGTGACACAGTCTTGGCTCACTGCAACCTCTGCCTCTGGGGTTCAAGAGATTCTCCTGCTTCAGCCTGAGTAGCTGGGATTACAGGTGCATACCATCACATCTGGAAAATTTTTGTACTTTTAGTAGAGACATGGTTTGACCATGTAGACCAGGCTGGTCTTGAACTCCTGGCCTCAGGTGACCTGCTTGCCTCATGCTGGGATTACAGGGATGAGCCATTGTACCCGACCTGTATTTGTTTTCATATACACTTGGAATAAATATTCAAAATTCTTTGTGAAGTAAGGCAGGGCATATACAAACATATAAACAACAAAATGTGGAAACAAGAAAACAGAACTGAAAGAATGTTTATAAAGGTGCACAATGAGAGAGCAATTCCACAGAAAGATTGTTTAGTATTAAATACCCATGCCTGGGGTGAATGACATAATGGTTACGCATGCATGTTTGTATATATGACTATTATGAATTTTAAATACCATTGAAAATTATAAATATATTCCCCAGCCTTGACACTAACCCATACCGTGATCTGAAAATCAGAACCTCTTTTCTAATGATTTATAGACAATTTATTTGTTACCTTAAGTTCAAGGCTTGCAATGCTTTCTGAGCATCTGCTGTATAACTTTGGGGTTATGATTTTATAGTGCCTGGGAAAACAAACAGGGCAAAAGATATAGAGCACTGCGTTTTAATTGCTTTAGTTGGCAAAAAGAAAAGGATTTCTGTCTGAGTTCTCCTAGGTCTCTTTTCTCAAGTTTACACCAAGTGCTACATGCCCTGACCTCCCACTCTCTTTAAGTAATTCCCAAGAGATTCATGAATTTTAAACTCTGAGATGCTTAAGGCACACCTGGGGTGCTTGCTACAAATGTAATGACCCTGATTCAGTATGTGTGGGTGCTGCCCAGAATCTGTATTTTAGATAAGGACCCAGGTGCTTCTGACGCAGGTGGTCTGTGGACCACACTGGGAGAACCATGGTTTACTCAAAGGTAAAGAAGTCTTTAAAGAAACTAAATGTTGAAATGAGTGACAAATGGTTGAAAGGTGGTTCTGCTTGTGCAGGAGGCCTAGAATCCTGTGAAACTGGCAGAGGCAGAAAAAAGATTTTAGTAAGGAATTTTTATAATTTTTATAACATTTAAATAAAGAATTATAAGCTGATTTAGTTAGAAGGAACTATGGTGGGTATTAGAGAAAAGAACATTGGCTGATAAAGTTAGAGGGGTCTTGAAGCCAAGGGGATGATTTTTCCCAGGTAGATATGAGGCAGAGAGGCAGGACATTACTAAGAAATGGTTCTGGTTCATATAGCTGCACACCAAAACTTATCAATCGTTGTTTACAATTGTGCCCATGGATTAGAAAAGTGGATTGAGCACATGGGGGTTAGCTAGTCTCTGCTCTAGGATATCTGGGACCTCAACTGAGAAGACAAAAAGGCTAGGAGTGACAAGGACGGGGTCTAGAACCATCACTAAGCACCTTTACTGATGTTCCTGACACCTGGACTGCACTGATTTGGAAACCAGGATGGACAACTGCAGTGTCCACACATGGGCTTTCTATGTGGCATGGCTTCCACAAAATATGGTGGCCTCCAGGTAGTTGGACTTTTTACATGGTGGCTCAAAGCTCTAAGAGCATGAGTGCTCTAGTGAACAAAATGGAAGCTGTATCATCATTGGACTTACGGTCTAGTCTCAGAAGTCACGGCATCACTTCTGCAATGCTCTATTGGTTGAAGCAGTCGCAAGCCCACCTAGATTCAAAGATAGAGAAATTACACTCCTCTTCCTGGTGGGATAGTGGCAATATCATAAAGAGAAGAGCACATGGTATGAGAAATATTGTTGTGCCATCTTTGGGAAATAAAATTTTTCACAGTGATTATAGAAGGAATCTAGGGAGTTGAGTGACTGGAAGAATGGGAAAAAATAGATCAATGAATTGTGGAAAGTTTATTCAAAGTAATGCGCTGCAGCAGTGAAAATGAGTGAACTACCACTGCATACATGAACACGGATGAAGCAAAAAAAATACTGTGTGTTGTTAAAAGTTTCAAAAAAGTTTGATGCTACCAGTTTGTAAACTTCAAAATAGTTAAACAATACAATTTTATCATTTAGGAATATCTATACATGAGGGGTTTTCAAGACGTTTTTGGGGCTAGTTTACTCTTTCCAACCACACTTTAAGATAATCCCAGGAAGGATGCTGCTTTAAACAGTTTTTAGCCTGGAATCTCTCTCTTAGGCTCTAGGATGCTGTTAGACTCTACTATTCTGCTCCATCACATCAACCCAACATATCTAAACACCAAATTCAAGAGATGTCTTCTTCTTCCAGTTCCTCAGGTTAGGCCTCTTCCCTCTTCATGATTCCTCCTGAATGTCTGCATCTGTCCTTTCTGTTTTATTCTCATTGTCACAGTCAGGGAACAGATCCAGGTGAAGGGGACTCTCTTTTAGAGAGTGGCACCATGCTTGGCCAGCGGTCATCTTTTGGTGTGTCAAGTTGGCGAATGTGCCTCTGTCTGCTTTCAAACTTCTAACATTTTGTTGACATATCTAATGTGCTGTTGTCTGTGCTCCTATTCTTTAAACCTTAGGCACTTTCTCCTTTCTCCTTTGTGACTCTGTTCATGTACTTTTGTAGAGTTTTCCAAGCAGGCAAAGGTAAATATATGCATTCAACTTGCCGTCTTTAACAAAAAGTGCCCATATACCCTACACTGTGAAATATTTTACAATATTAGTGACTGCATAGTAACTCCTTCTCTTCTTCCTCTTATAATTTTAATTTTTATCTTTTAGTTCCATTTGCCACAAACTTTTTAAAGTCCCCTTGTATGTGGTGTGAGTCTTGAGAGAAAGCAAGCAAGTGAAATAAAGAAAACAAAGTTTGGGATAGTGGTGACCTCTGGGGGCTGTGGATGGCAAAATGAAAGAACAGAGAAGAACACACAGGGAATTTGTAGGTTCCAGCTGTGCTCTGCTTTTTAGATGGGGGTTGGATTCGCGGCTTTTCATCCCATTCTTTATTCATTTACTACTATTTTACACATGTTGCCTGAATTATTAATTTACTTATTCATTCAACAAATGTATATGTTGAGAGCATAGTATATGCCTGATATGTGTTAGCCAGTGAGAATTGAATGATGAATAAAATAGTCATGGCTCCTGACTTTACAGAGAGATTTATGATAAAGAAATACACTGGGGAGGAAACAAATAGGGAATGATATACAGTGAGATAAGTCCTCTTATAGCAGGACAGCAGTTGTGAGAGGCACATGTCCCAGACTTAGAAGTCAGGAAAGGCTTCTGCAAGGAAATACATTTTAATCAAGACCTATAGGATAAATAAATAGAAGAGTATGTGCAAAGAAGGATTTGAAGGGAGACGGACCTAAAATGTTTGTGGTATTGAACATAAAATGTGAGATGGGAAGTAAACAAAGATGAGTTTGGACAGTTACATAGGGTCCAAGTCATAAAAGTTCTTGGAAACTATTTGCATTCATGGGGACTCTTGGTGGCAAGCACCAGAAGCACACCTCAATCAACTCAAAAATATTTTAATTATAAATATGAAGCACCATCTATAGAGCCCTAGGACAGGGGTGGGGCTAGTTCACAGGGACATTTGACCTTGAATACCATCAGCACCTGCTCATCTTGGTTCGTCCTGTGCATCTGTCTTCTTTCTCTCTGCAATCACCTCTTCTTCTAAGGGTCACATAATTGAAAACATGACCACTGACTTTCTTACTCCCAAGTCCTAAAATCTAGAAAAAGAGACTTATCAAGTATGACGAGATTAATAACACAGCTGTCATGGTAGCCACATGGATAGATGGGAGCAACATCTTGGGAAGAGATCCATATCTCTATGGTAAGAACTGGTATCATTTCCTAAAAGCAATAAGAGCATGATAATATAACCTGATTTGCGTACTAGAAATATGGCTTTGTCAAGAGTTTGGAGAATGGTTTGGGGTGAAGGGGTGCTGGTGATAAGGGCAAAGATAAGTTTGGAGCTCGCTGCAGATGAGAGAGAATGCAGTGTGGGTAGTGTCAGTGGGACATTGAGGGCACGTGATGTTCATTTCATTTATTTTCTACTAGACAGGAGTACTCCAAACTTGTGTTATTGACCATTTTTCCCAAAAACTCTGGCAACCAAAGAGGAGTGGACAATATTTCCATGGTCCATGAGATAGCCTTCTACAGGAGACTAATCATACAAGTTATCATATCAAAGGATCTAAGATATTGGATGTTAAAGAAACGAGTTCAATTTTCTTTGACCCAGTTTCTCACATGTACTTGTTAGGTTACATCTTCTCTCATGTGCTATCTACAAACAGCCCACAGAATTATGTCTTTGCAGTTTAGAAATACTGTGTAGAGACAATGAAGAGTAAAGAAAAGATGACTGGTGCTGGTTTACTCTTTCCAATCACACTTTGAGATAATCCTAGGGAGGATGCTGCTTTAAACAGTCTTTAGACTGAAATCTGTTTCTTAGGCTTCAGGTTGATACTAGACTCTTCTATTCTGTTCCATCAGGTCAATCCACCATATCTAAAAACCAAATTCAAGAGATGCCTATTCTTCCAGTTCCTCAGGTTAGGCCTCTTCCCTCTTCATGATTCCTCCTGAATGTCTGCATCTGTCCTTCTCATTTTATTCTCATTGTCACAATCAGGGGATAGATCCAGGATTAGGGAACTCTCTTTTAGAAATGATAAACAAATTATAAATACAAAATTAGGCATGGAAGTTAATTTTTATTTAGACTGGGAAAAAGAATCATAGCATACAAACATCATAAACGTTACAAAATTCATAAAAACAACACAACATTTTTATTAATTCACTACCTGATATACCTCAAACACCTTGATTTTTCCCTGATACTTCTTTTTTTGGGGGAGCTATGTACTTGTTGATTACCTCTTTGTAAGCAAAGGACTGTGTAATATTTTCTGTAGAAAGAATAGAAGGACAACTCAGTCTTTCTCCAACTTAATGGATTGAAATTTTAAAAAACTATTAATAGCCTAGAAAAGTTCCTTTCATCATCAGTTCATTATTGGTAATGTCAGAAAAAATTGTTCTCAAATCTATGAAAAAACTATCAATTTTTTAAAATAATAAGCTGCTTTAGACTTACTGTGAGATGGGACCTAGGAATTCTCTCTCTCTCTCTCTCTCTCTCTCTCTCTGTCTCTCTCTCTCTCTCTCTCCATAGATATGGTCTTCCCTCTCAATCAGGTTGTATAACTGGTGCAATAATCTTTCCCAAATATTACTTTCACCATGACCTTCTTGGCTTAAACATTGAACATCCGCAGAATAAAGTCTAAATCCTTTAGTCTGATACTCAACACAGTCTTGCTTTGTTGCCCAGGCTGGTATGCAGTGGCATGATCACAACTCACTGCAGCCTCAACCTCCCTGGTTCAAGTGATCCTCCTACCCTAGCCTCCCAAGTAGCTGAGATTATAGGAGCATACCACCATGCCAGGCTACTTTTTGTATTTTTTTGTAGAGTCAGGGTTTTGCCATGTTGCCCAGGCGAGTCTCAAAATCCTGAGCTCAGGCAATCTGCCTGCTTCTGCCTCCCAAATTACTGGGATCACAGGCATGAGCCACTGTGCCCAGCGTATACCTATTTATTTTACAATTCTAATATAAACAGAAGCAAATTATGGCATGCTTATTATTATAATGTGGTAATACAATTATAATGAATATGCTGCACTGTCCAATATATTCCTCATGGGAAAGAACATCTGTTTTGATTAGCTGTCAGTGAGAACCAAATCGTCCACTTCCAATGTTATACAACTGATACTTGGAAGAATTTTCCACTGACTTGCTTATGGCTTCATACATTTCAAAATAGTTTCTTGCCTCTATCACCCATTGCCTTTGGGGTCTTAGGTCACGGTATGTTGCACTACAACCTGTGGCTCTGCATTTTCATGGCAGTTGGCACTGTAAGATAGGACTATTTCTGAAGCCATTTCTGTATGGGTAAAGATAATAACCTAATTCTTCAGGGAAGTGACTGAAATCCACATAAACATACCCCACTAAACACAAACTAGATCTCTCTCCAACAGAAATCGCCCTAGTCTGATTCCCAAAGTGCCCACTGCCACTCTAGAGCCCAAGAAGAGTAAAGTGATATTGAAGGAAGAACTAGGAGAGGAAAAAGACAGGGGTCTTAACCAACTACAGTATCTTATTTTTGCAAATTTTACAAGCCCACATGACTCTGTAAGGGTATGTCTAGGCTTTCTCTCTGAGTCCTTGGAAGGGGCCCATGCAAGTTGCATGCTACATTCATCTTTGGCCACAGCTATGGTCTTAGCCTTTAGTACTTTGTGCTTAGACCACTGCATTAACTGATGAATTATCTGGATCAAGTCTCCCCTCTCAATCAGGTTGCATAACTGCTGCAATAGTCTTTCCCAAATATTACTTTCATCATGACCTTCTTGGCTTAAACATTGGACACCCACAGAATAAAGTCTAAATCCCTTAGTCTGATACTCAAGGTGTCTACAATCTGGCTGTAACTTTGATTTAGAAATTTTTATACTGTAACTATATATATATGTATATATATATATAAATTTATATCACAGGATAAAAATTTCTTTATATATATATATATAAAGCAAACAATCAGTGGGAACCTATATACTTATAGGCATTTCCTCAAATGTTAATATTTTAAGTCTTTATAACAACCTTGCACGATTTACACATGAGAGAATGCAGGCTCAGAGATAACAGCTGGAATTGGAGGGCAGATGTGTCTGACGCAGTTGTTTCACTCTTTCTACTGTGCTATTTGCTTCTCACTCAGTCCTTGAATTTGGATATAGTAAAGCCTCCATTTAAATCCCATCCTTTCCGTGAAGCTTTTCCAAATTACTTCCTCAACTATGGGCCCTTCTCTACTCTGAATTCTCACAGTATTTGATACCTGTATTACTCTGTGGGCATATGTCCTACACTGCCTTGCATTTTTCACTTATTTCACCTTTATGTTTCTTAATTCTATTTCAGTTGCCAGCCCTTTGGGCAAGAGAGAATGGCTGATGCTTCTGCACGTTCCTTGTAACACCTGGCAAAGTTCCCTACCCCATTAAATGGATAATTCTGGAATGAGTATATTTGCCCACCAGTGGGACACAAAAGACTAAGATAGTAAGAGGAGAAGAGCCAGCCTTGGATCCAGAAGATTAAGGACAAAGGAGGGGGCAATAGCCAGTGTCTTTGCCTTTTGCTATTTCTTTACCCCGTTATTAGATTATTAGGGCATGGAGAGTTGCCATTGGGGTTGGGTTTTCAGTTCTCAGAAGTGCAGCTGGTGATTGACAAGACCTTAGAGAATAGGAAACAGCATGAGCACCAGTTGGCACTTGCTGCCACAGTGATGTTATTCCCCAGAGCACCACTCTGAGGGGTGACTGACACACCCATCAGCTTTCACAGTCATGACAGAAGAAGACAAAAGAGCTCAATTCCCTGGGGTTCTAAACGCCTTAACTGCAGTAGTTGAAATTTTCCAAATCACTCTGACACTTGTCCAGTTTTCTCAAGTAGTTATAAGTTGGTCTTTCTATTATATTTGTTTCTAGTCTTCATTTCTGTAAGGAGTCCTAAATTCAGTTTTGAAGTTTTGCTTCTCATTTTCAACTTTTATCATAGAACAATGAAACATATACAAAAATAGAGAGAATAATATATTGAACATGTATTCATCACAAGCCTTGAAAATTAACATCCCATGGTCAGTCTTGTTTCGTCTTCCCTTTCATTCCCTCCCTGCCCCAGCTCTGAATTATTTTGAAGCAAATTCCAGTAATCACATTATTTCATGCTTTACTTCTTTTAAAAATATGACAGAAGTTTTTGACAAAAGAATCTTAACGTGGGGCAATTTAGTGATAACACTTTTAACATGACAATTTTTAAAAATTATGACATTTGATTTATATTTTATTTAATTTTACAGAAAATACTTATGCAAAGTATCTTTTTTATTATAAGAATCCTGAATGTAGAAGTACAGAGTAATGTCAAAGAACACAGAAATCAGTCTTGTCCATCTTGTTCAAACCCTGAGAGCTAGCTAACAGGAATGAGTGAGATACATAAGGAATACAAATGTTGACCAGGTGTCTTAGCTAAAGAACATTTTCTACTCTGCTTATCTAATACATGTATTTATATTTTACCAATCCAATTTCTTAGGAACACATTTGCAGAATTTATTTGACTGCAGAATTTATTTGACTACAGAATGGTTACTGGACTATTGAGATTTCTTGAAGTGAATAGTCTTGTAGAGCTTTGGATAAAATTAGAACCATAGAGTCATATGAAAGGGGGAAGAATATGTTGTTGGCAAAATTCACATTTCTTCTTATATGCTCTCTCCTGATATCAGCCTTCCTCTTCCCGTGATGACACTGAGGTTCGTTTTGACACTCTGAGGAAATTAAGAATGGAGGACAGGTGAGGAAAGTAAAACAGAGACAACTTAAAAGACACTGAAAGAGCCTGTAATGCAACTCATTCAATGTCTTTATCTCTTTAGTTTATGATGTCTCTCATTGTCTCCTAGAAGGGATTTGTGCTCTCCTCCTGGTGGCTATGATGAGACAGATGTGAAACATTTCATTTTCCTGGATTGTGTAGATTTCAGCTGTCATCTCTACTGAGTAAGTCAGCCTACAAGGCAGCTCCGTTCAGGCCTTTTCTTATTTTTATTTTTTGTAATAGTGACCAAAAAAATGATGGATATAAGGAGAAACCTGCATTTCTAAACCCCAGTGAGGAGAGGTTTTCAGGTAGACGGCTGGAGGAAGGGGCAGCACTCTTTGCTAAATCTGAGAGGGAGGTAAGCAAATGGTCTGGGGGCTCCAAGAGAGGCAGAAATCTCTGCTGTGTTCCTCCCTGTCATGTTCCTAGGGAGGTAGGACCCGAGGTGCCAGGTTTCTAGCCTCAGCAGAACCTCCACCTACCTTTCAGCCCTGAAGCCATCATGTGACTTGGACTAGGATAGCTTACTTGTGATGATGATGACCAGTGGAGGGCTGAACACCAGGGGTCTCCCAAATGTTCTCAGCCATATATGAATTTCAGGCTCTACATTGGACCTGGATAAAGTGGGGTGATGGAGCCCCAACAATCATCACATCTGATTATTCCACACCATGTTGATTGGATTAAAAATAATTTAGAAAAATAACAAATGTGGCATATTTTAAACCGGAGATGTAAAATAAAATCCGTGACAGCTTTACCGTATACTTTGCCTAATTTAGTTTCTCAGAAGTTGGGAAAGAATGCTCAGAAATATTTAGAGGAGTTTCTTTAAGTGGGATTATTATATCTTTTGTCCAAGTGTTATGTACTAAATTTCATCTCCCCCGGCCCCCTTCCCAAATTCATATGTTGAAGCCCTCATCCCCAGTGCAACTGTATTTGGGGACAGGGCCTCTAAAGAGGGACTAGTGTTAAAGAAGGCCATAAGGGTAGATCCCCAATTCAATATGAACTGTTATTACAAGAGGAGGAATAAACGCCAGAGGTTCACTTGCACAGAGAAAAGGCCAGGTGAGGACAGAGTGAGAAGCTCATCATTTGTAAAGAGAGAGCCTCAGGAGAAACCAAGCCTGCTGACATCTTGATCTTGGACTTTGAGCCCCTAGAATTGTGAGGAAATAGATTTCTGTGGATTAAGCCACCCAGTCTGTGATACTTGGTTATGGCAGCCCTAGCAGACTAAGACATAGTATTTAATACTTTCATGTACAGGTCTTTATTTTCCAAAAATCTATAATATTTTACTCTAGTAAACATTCTTTTGCAGTGTGGAAATTTATGTGCAGTCTACTAGATAAAATGATTCATGTTCTGAAAAGAATGTTGAAAGAGCTATAGAACATACTGGATACCATTGATCAGGCTAATTAGAAAACTCGTGCTGCTCAAACGGTGACTAAAAATAACAGGGGAGTAGGTGCACATGTAGGATGGGGTCCCACTACTGGAAATTAGAGCAGCGAGTACTTTTCCCTAATACTGTGGTAATGTAAGCATCATGGTTGCCTTTGTTGAAATAAACGTATCGGCCTCAAACCTGTAATCCCAGCACTTTGGGAGACCGAGGTGGACAGATGACTTGAGGTCAGGAGTTCGAGACCAGCCTGGCCAACATGGTGAAACTCTGTCTCTACCAAAAATACAAAAATTAGCCAGACGTGGTGGTGTGCATCTGTAATCCCAGCTACTCAGGAGGCTGAGGCAGGAGAATCACTTGAACCCAGGAGGCGGAGGTTGCAGTGAGCTGACATTGCGCCACTGCACTCCAGCCTGGGTGACAGAGTGAGTCTCCAAAAATATAAAAATAAAAGTGCCAAATATGTGTTAGTTTACCAGGGAGATATTTAATTATAAAAGTGACTTTCCTACACCCATATATGCTGCCGTTATAATTCTGCTTGAAATCTTTAAAGATTGAGAGTCAATCTGCTTTGTATTCTAGAGGTCTCTAATATTGCTGGTTAAACTTCATATGCTGTCAAAAATAAGAGAAAGCAAGAAAAACACAAAGACAAGGAATACATATTACTGAACTATAAGTTCCTAAAAATTGGGGATTTATTTTATTCTTGAGATCATCAAACACACTGTTTTGCACATCACTGGCATTTATGATTGGTTTAATGCATTGTAACTCTGAGACAAAGAAAAGCACACAGCTAATATGACTGTAGAATAAAGACTATATTTTGCATACAGCATGAGAAATCAATTGTATCACTTTACAATCATACATTGTATAAGTATAAAAATGTAAAAGTAGATTTTAGTTTATCACAGTAATATGCGAACAAAAATCTAGATATTTCTAAATATCTAGACATTTCCGAATATCTATGGTATTAAATATTGTGAAGGACAGACATATTATTTGTTCCAATTGGTCCCTTTTTATGCAATTTCCTTTTTATAAAAATGTTTGATACATAAAGTTTCCTCCTATGTTTAAGAACAAATAATTACAAAGATTAAAAGTGTCCGAATTTTTAAAATAGATCAAGCTGGTAATGCAATAATTCCTTTTGCAATTTATCATCTATTAGTCATTAAAACAACAACAAAAACTCCATTAGTTTTACATACCAGATACACAAAGGATTTTACCAAAAGTCAGTGGGAGTAGAACAAAAGTATGCGGGTCTATGTTTTTATGACTAAATGCATGGAAACATTTACTTCATTAATCTGCCACTCTATCTCTCTGACATACACCACAAAGTGTCCACCGTGTTTTAAGGTTTAATTGGAACACAGGAGAGGGAATAAAGAACCTGGGAGCCTGAGTGCATAGGAGGAACCTATCCTTGAGTGCCAGCACTCAAGTCCAGTGTGTCTGTGTTAGCTGAGTTTTAGCTGTGCTCTCTGTGGGTTGTGCAACTTAATCATAATTACAATAATGACGACAGAAAGCATTTATTTCGTGTAGACAAAACATGTAATCTTGTGCTAGGTGGTTTAATTCATTATGTTTAATCCTAAGAAAAACTCAGGGCAAAAGCAAAGCAATGTCTAACTTGGTTTCTGCTTATAAGGAAAAGTCTAGCAATAGCGGCTTCCTTAACCAGACGATGTGAAGAGTACAGGACTAGAATTGTCACAGCCATGGATATCATGGATCAACTTAACCATTACCGAAGGTGACTTCCTTGAGGTGGTCACACTAGAAGTGGACCTTAAATGAAGACTCTAAATTTGTTGTGAGAAGTGCTGAGCACTTAGAACAGAGGGAACAACTGTTGAAAAGGATGTAAGCATGATGTAGCATGACACATTGTAGTGATGACACATTCAGGGATATAGCATGAGGTAGCATGACACATTCAGGGATGTAGCATGAGATAGTATGACACATTCAGGGATATAATATGAGATAACATGACACATTCAGGGATATAATATGAGGTAGCATGACACATTCAGGGATACAGCATGAGATAGCATGACACATTCAGGGATATAGCATGAGATAGCATGACACATTCAGAGATATAGCATGAGATAGCATGACACATTCAGGGATATAGCATGAGACAGCATGATACATTCAGGGATATAGCATGAGATAGCATGATACATTCAGGGATATAGCATGAGATAGCATGACACATTCAGGGATATAATATGAGATAGCATGACACATTCAGGGATATAGCATGAGATAGCATGACACATTCAGGGATATAGCATGAGATAGCATGACACATTCGGGGATATAGCATGAGATAGCATGATACATTCAGGGATATAGCATGAGATAGCATGACACATTCAGGGATATAATATGAGATAGCATGACACATTCAGGGATATAGCATGATGTAGCATGACACATTCAGGGACAAATTAAAACAAGCCTGAAAGTTTGCCAGATTCACAGTATATCTCTTTCTTTTTGAAAAGAGAAAACAAAAATAAACACCTCACTTATGTAGTATGTTTTTTAAAAAATTAAATCCTTTATATCACCTGCTTGACGTGATATTATCTTTCTCTGAGGCCTCCAGATGGTCTGGTTTATAGGACTGTTGGTGGGCAAACTCTTCTGTTCTATCCCAGAAAGCCCTAGTTAAAGTTTTTATAAATCTGGTATTCTTATTTAAAAGTCTCTCACAGTCTACATTTTAAAACACCAATATTTATATGTAAAAAATAAACATAATTAGAGATACTTTTTATATCTATATAAAGTTAATTTATTTTCATTCTGCAATTTGCACAAGTGCTAAAAGATAATAAACTTTGGTCCCCAATCAGCTTTCTCATTTTTAACACAACAAGGAAAATGAAATAATAATTTGATTTCTAAGGAAGAAAGAAAACTTTGTTGTGGTTATATGTATAGATTACTGGTTTTGTTTTGTAAATCCAACAGAGATAGTAGCATTCAGATTTAAACTCTTTAATATTAGCACAGTAGCTGGGTGTGGTGGCTCACCCTTGTAATTCCAGCACTTTGGAATGCCAACGTGGGTGGATCGCTTGAGCTCAGAAGTTCAAGATCAGCCTGGGCATCATGTTAAAACCCCATCTCTTAAAAAAAAAAAAAAAAAAACAAAAATTAACCAGTTGTGGTGGCATGTGCCTGTGGTCCCAGCTACTCAGGAGGCTGATGTGGGAGGATCACTTTGAGTCCATGAGATCGATGCTCTGGTGAGCTGAGATCGCACCACTGCACTCCAGCCTGGGTGACAGAATGAGACCCTGTCTCAAAAATAGAAAATAAAAATAATATTAGTACACCATAAATAATGACATGCATTTAATGAAGAGTATGATCTATGACTCAAGGTTAAAACCAATAATTTTATTATTCTGTATTAGGGACATGATCACCTTCATCCTAACTTTATCTGAACAAGCCTCAATAACTGCAATTTTTATGTGACGCCATACTGCTCCCAAAGTAAGTATAGGTTGGCAAAAGACTGAAGAGAGAAGCAGTGGAGACTTGTTTCTTCAGCATGCAATGTGAGCATATCTACTGGTCTTATACTGGAGCAGCGGAGTGCAGTTGCAGTCACTTTGCAGTATTTGGTTTCTTGGAAGAGCAGGTTTTTAGGGCACGTGTCCCAGTAAGGAGTGGCTGATTCAGTTAATTGCATGGGTGAGGTTTTGCCCATCAGATACTTTGTTTTTGACTCATTCTCCTTTGTCCTTAACATCTTTCTCATCCCGGAAGGCTCTGCCTGGAAAAAAGGATACTGTAGCAACCATAGCAGACTGTACTTCCACATTTTTGTTTCACAAAGAGGGTCAAGGTCAGTTTCTAGCTATAAAGTTTAGAAGTTGACCTCCCAACCAAGAGGAAGTACTAGCTTTATAATTTGTCCAGGAAACTCTAATCTTAATATTTCAAAGATGTACATACTTGATAACCTTTTAAATACCAACTAGGTCAATGATGTTTTCAGGAGCTGTTTCTACAATGCAGTGTGCTTTAAAAATTACTGAATCGATGGAAAGAAAAGATTACTATCATTTAAGGGGAATTTCGTATTGTGCCTCAGAATTCAAGACTGATTTGATCCACAGGGAAAGGTCAACATATGTCCTGATTTCCCTAATAAAGTCTTTAAATGTAGCAAGACCATTAGCTTAAATAAACTTTCACGTAAATCCAGTTACCTAGGTTATGCTCCAAAAATTGTGTTTAGTTTTCTTGACTTAATCAGTTTGTCTGCTTCTACAGTTTATTTGTGACTCCAACTCTACAAGCTGGAGAATGTATAAGTTATGCTATGGGTTTTTTTCTGGGGAAATCAAGTCATTTCCAAAGTCACAACATGGCCTGAATGATATAGATTCAATAGTTACAAGCTACAAAGCATTTTTTGTGGTATACGTGACCATGTGGTGCATTTATTACAGAACTTCCCAAAGGTTTTTGGTCCTAACATGCTGAAAATTGCCTTGCATAGAGAACTGGAGTAAATGGAATAGAGTACATATAGTGCCAGAGCCAGGGGCTCCAGCTTCCCCTTGCTGCTACCCACAAGCCTGAGGGCGAAGAGCGTCAACATCTTGGGACACTTATAGTCTATTCATAAGCATGTGGTTGATTTATTTCAAGCTACTTCAATAGATCATTTGCAGTCCACTAACTGGCCAAGTACTCATCACCTGCAGTCAATCACCACGTTAGAATTGAAGAGGACCTAAGAAAACCTTTGGAGCGACCAGTCAATTCACAGATCAGAGAACTAAGGGAGAAAGCAGTAACATGATAGAGTAGGGAAGGGAGGGACTTTGGAAAGAGAACTACTGTTTCATATGTCTGTAATCTTAGTCATGCTCTAAGCCACTCAGAGTCTCCATATCCTCATCTACAAAATAGAGATAATTATACCTACCTTGCTATAATATTTTAAGATTAGAGATAATGTATGTGAGTTGCATACCTAGTAAAGTAATGTGACACATAATTAATTGCTAATTTGCTAAGTGAATTTCTCCATATATAGAGTGAGAGTTAGAGCCTGAATTAAAAATCTGTGCCTAGCTCCCAGTTCAGTGCATTGTTCATCTAGTGTGGTATCTTGGATTTTTCAAACTAATTTGACCCTTTATTTCAATATACTTGAGTTTACTCATGTTGTTGTAGCTTACCGCTTTTGTGGTTGTCAATTGCCTTGCAACTTCATCTCAGCAAGTAAGTCTGGGGAAAAAGAGATTCTCTTGTAAAAATCCTAAAAGCAACCAATATTTGCAGAGCACAGTTACAGCGTGCTTTCGCAGACTTGAAACCTCGAATGACCTTGAAGCATTGTTTCAGCCAGTGTTTTCACCACCCATAACATACAGATAAGCCAGCTTCAGTCAGTTGTCTGGCCGAGACCTATTGCGTCTGTGTGGTGAGCTCAGAGATCTTCTGTCCTTGATGCTGTGTTTTCATTGCTCTAAGTGTCTCACTGCTGCATCTTGCAGTTGACTGTAGATGGATTCGCTGATGGTTCAGAGGCCTAGCCATACTTATTGGAGCATGACGTTAGTGATTAGAAACGCAGGAATAAGGCATGAAATGATGGTGAAGAAGGTAGTTAAGAGGTGTGGTAGAAGCAGATGCAGAAAGAAACTGTAGCGCTGGAAGCTAAGAAGGCTTCTCCAGATGTTTTCAAGTCATCCAAGATAATTTTAATTTGATAAAAAGAAGAGTGTGATCTGAGGCCTCTGTAAAGTGGCAGGATGCCACCTAACAGTATCCCACTTTGCCTTAGGCACAGACCAAGTTTTCTAGTGTTTTGATAAGGTGAAGAAGTATTCTACTAAATATTGTTCAGCTCTTAAACTCTAAAAAGTTGAAGTGAAACATATAAAAAAAGTTGAATTGATCCAGTTCAACTAATACTCATGATAATCTAAATTAATATATGTTATAAATATTTGAAGAAGCGATTCATCCTGTAGGGTTTCCAAGTTGATTTATCTTGTTGTGAAGACAGAAGAGCTGAAAAAAAAAATAAGAAGTTAAGATTAGTATTAAAAAGAGATTGTATTAGCTTTGTGAGGCCTAAGAAAACGTATGTTGCATTACACCAAAATCAATGTACAATTAAAAATAGAGGATTAATCCTGTGAATTCTGCCTTCAAATCCTTCAGTAGGAATTGGTACAGACCCTCTCGGTCATGGAAAGCATGACTTTTTGAACCTTCGACAAATCGCTTGTTCTTACTTGGTTAATTTTTTCAAGTTATGAGAGGTTGCACTAGTCTTTGGCTTAACATTTTATTTGAAGTTACTTTAGTAGAATGGTCTAGGTAACAAATGGTAGAAATAATCTCAATTTATTGCACATATAATATATATCAAATACTCTGCTGGACTTTCTGTTCACATGTGCACATTATCTCTAATCTACATGACAGTCGTCCTTCCATTATCTGTGGCTTTGCTTTCCAAGGCTTCAGTTACCTGTGGTCAACAATGTCCAAAATAGTAAATGGAATGTTCAATTCCAGAAATAAATAAGTTTTAAATTGCTGGCCATTCCGAGTACAGCAATGAAGTCTCCTAACTGGGATGTGAATCATCACCCGTTCAGCATATCCATGTTGTATGTGCCACCTCCCTGCTACTGTATAGAAAAAACCCTAGCACACATGGGGTTTGGGTCTATTCACAGTTTCAGGCATCCTCTGGGAATGCTGCAGTGTATCTTCCTATGATAAGGGTTGGGGGGAGGATTACTGTACATCCAGGCAAAGTGAGTATTGTAAGTCTCATTTTATATAAAAGGAAACTGAGGCTCAGTTCATCATGGTTGGCTTAGAGTAGAACCCAGTCTTGTCTAACTCAAATGCTCATGAAGAAGGATCTTTCACCATTCACATGGTGTAGAGGGGGTGTAGAGGTGTTAACATTCACAAATGTAGTTTAAATACACAGTTTAAATGCATTCATTTATTCCTAAAATACTTATTGAGATTTTATTAAGTTCCAGGTATTATTATAAGAATTGAGTCTACATTGGTAAACAAAACCAACAGAGGGCTCCTATTCTCATGGAATCCTCCTACCTTGTGGGGGAGTTAGGTAGTTAACTATTCTAGTAAGGAGAAATACATAAATGCCTGTTATTGTAAGTCCTCCAAGCTTACTTTAAGAAAACAAAAATAATAATTATAAAAAAATTAGGATAGAATGCAGCCATTTTCATTCTTGCAATTTGGCTCTAATGAATGGTTGCAAAGAGAATTCTTATAGAGACACACTTTCAACCACATCTTCAAAAGATAAAGTCATTCCTCCCCAGTAGACTTAGACCCTGAAGATTCTTTCTGAACACTCACCAACCACAAGGAATCTCCCTAACTCCCCTGTTTCAGAGTTAGGATCCCTGACTGCAAAAAATGCTTAATTACACTGAGAATGAAAATTAGCCAAGACTATTTTCATCTTTGTAATGAAGCCACTTAAAATACTGATTGCATGAGAAACAAAGGTACGCTATTTCCAGGAACTGACTTTTTTATGATTCATATTTCTAACATTGTTATTAGTCAGCAGAGAATTGAACATGATCTCTGAGTGTTTATTTACTTTAAGAAGTGCGAACTAATGAAGCGTAACATTCATGTATCTAATTAATAGTTAACATTACACTCCTCCCCCAATATATGCTTTCTTTCATTGTAAAACGCAATTAAACCATCTACTATTTATTGTCCTAGGTACCAACTAATGAGATTTGTGGTATTTAATCTATCCTTGATCTCATCTCTCTGGCAGCCTCTCTGCCTTATTCACATTAATTTTGGTTCCAACAGTCACTACAGATTCTTCCATTCATTACTAATCCCAACTTAGCTTGGATGCACCTGTTCCTATTACAAATGCATCTCAAAGTGAAAGATAATCATACTCTATTTCCACTCTTCCTGAGAGTGAAATACCTTTCAGTCAAGTGGAGAACTTTACTGTGGAATTTTCAGTTTCCTTTAAACTGGGCTTAATGTAACTAGACTTGCCCAGATGTGCCTGAGAAAGAGTGTCAAAAGGAAAATATCAAAATAAAGACACTAATGAAGCCAAGAATAGTTGCTTATTGTTCTTGACTCTTAGCTCCTTTTTTTAATGACATGACTGGCCGACAAGAATTTAAGTGCTTGCCTTTCTTGACAAAGGCTAACTCAATGTGTTGACATAATTGTGCAAAAGTACCTTACTGAAGTGCCAAATACAACAACATGGTATAAAACCCGATTGATGTTGCATTGACAAATACAATTCAATCTTTCTTAAGATTTGGCAGCTAATAAAAATTATTCCTAAGAGATTTTACTAATTCAAACCATGTGAGACAAATCTTGCCTTCATTTCACTTGACATTTTCATGTATTATGCTTTACTGTCTTTTGGACATCATCTATTGTGGTATCAGCTTTCCATTATTTACTCAACTCTTATTGATATTTTTATTCCTCTTTTTACTCTGTTTTACTTATAGCCTGAGGTCTGTAGGACTGGAAGGAAGCCTCACATTCAAACTTTGCAAAAGGGAAAGGTCATTTAAATAAAACTTTCAAGAGCCCAAATTCCTGACTTGTGGGTTAGAAGTTATTCTGCCAACTTTCTCCAAGTACAAGAAGTGACCTCAGATGATAGAGACCATTGCCATCACATTAAACAGATGACTCACTCTTTGTGTATTTCTAGGATGAAGAGTTATTTCCTCCTGCATTACTTCCCATGTAGGCAGAGCAGAGGGGTCATCCTCTCACTACTCCTTGACTTCAAAGGAAATTCCACATTCCAAAGTAAATGTTATACATACACACGCATATAAAAATTTATTTAGATTTCTGTATCTAGATTTCCATATAAATTTTATCTACATTTCTACATATAGAACTTAAATAAGAAATAGATACAGAAATTATCTAGAGACATCTATGTATATCTTGAAATTTTGAAAAAAATGGCAGTTATTTCAATTCACAGTGTAGAAGAACAAATACTGAACTATAAAGTTAGAAAACCTGGTCACTTACTAGTCATAGGTCCTTGAGCAACATACAAAACATCACTAAACCCAGAGTAGTTTACTCATTGGTACAATAATGATAATAACTCTTGTCCTGCTTACTAGGTTATTGTAATCATAAAATAATTATATGTAAAAGCGACTAAAAACCCTGGAAGCCCTCTGCAACAGTAAAGTTTTTATTATTAGTATTTACTATACTTTAAGTTCTGGCATACATATGCAGAACATGCAGGTTTGTTACATAGGTATACACGTGCCATGGTGGTTTGCTGCACCCATCAACCCATCATCTACATTAGTTATTTTTCCTACGGGAATCTTTCCCCTAGCCCCCTATCCCCCAACAGGCCCCCATGTGTGATGTTTCCCTCCCTGTGTCTATGTGTTCTCATTGTTCAGCTCCCACTTATGAGTGAGAACATGCAGTATTTGGTTTTCTCTTCCTGTGTTAGTTTGCTGAGAATGATGGTTTTTAGCTTCATCCATGTCCCTGCAAAGGACAGGAACTCCTCCTTTTTTATAGCTGCATAGTATTCCATGGTGCATATGTGCCACATTTTCTTTATCCAGTCTATCATTGATGGGCATTTGGGCTGGTTCCAAGTGTTTGCTATTATGAACAATGCTGCAATAAACATACATGTGCATGTATCTTTAGAGTTGAATGATTTGTAATCCTTTGGCTATATACCCAGTAATAGGATTGCTGTGTCAAATGGTATTTCTATTTCTAGATCCTTAAGGAATCGCCACACTGTCTTCCAGAGTGGTTGAACTCATTTACATTTCACCAACAAGGTAAATGCGTGCCTATTTCTCCACATCCTCTAGCATCTGTTGATTCCTAACTTTTTAATGATAGCTATTCTAACTGGTGTGAGATGATATCTCATTGTGGTTTTGATTTGCATTTCTCTAATGACCAGGGATGATGAGCTTTTTTTCATATATTTGTTGGTTTCATGAATGTCTTCTTTTGAGAAGTGTCTGTTCATATTCTTGGCACACTTTTTTATGGTGTTGTGTTTTTGTCTTTGTTTTTGTTTTCGTTTTCCTTGTAAATTTGTTGAAGTTCCTTATAGATTCTGGATATTAGCCGTTTGTCAGATGGATAGATTGGAAAATTTTTCTCCCATTCTGTAGGTTGCCTGTTCACTCTGATGATAGTTTTAGTTTCTTATGCTGTGCAGAAGCTCTTTAGCTTAATTAGATCTCATTTGTCTATTTTGGCTCTTGTTGACATTGTTTTTGGTGTTTTGACATGAAGTCTTTGCCCATGCCTAAGTCCTGAATGGTATTGCCTAGGTTTTCTTCTAGGGTTTTTATGGTTTTAGGTCTCATCTTTAAGTCTTTAATCCACCCTGAGTTAGTCTTTTCATAAGGTGTAAGGAAAGGGTCCAGTTTCAGTTTTCTGCATATAGCTAGCCAGTTTTTCCAACACCATTTATTAAATAGGAGATCCTTTTCCCATTGCTTGTTTTTGTCAATTTTGTCAAAGATCAGATGGTTGTAGATATGTGGTGTTATTTCTGAGGCCTCTGTTCTGTTCCATTGGTCTATATATCTGTTTTGGTACCAGTATCATGCTGTTTTGATTACTATAACCTTGTAGTATAGTTTGAAGTTAGGTAGCGTGCTGCCTCCAGCTTCGGTTTTTTTTTGCTTAGGATTGTCTTAGCTATGGGGGCTCTTTTTTGGTTCCATATGAAATTTAAAGTAGTTTTCTCTAATTCTGTGAAGAACGTCAATGGTAGCTTGATGGGGATAGCATTGAATCTATAAATTACTTTGGGCAGTATGGCCATTTTCATGATATTGATTATTCTTAACCATGAACATGTAATGTTTTTCCATTTGTTTGTGTCTTCTCTTATTTCCTTGAGCAGTGGTTTATAGCTCTCCTTGAAGAGGTCCTTCACATCCCTTGTAAGTTGTATTCCTAGGTATTTTATTCCCTTTGTAGCAATTATGAATGAGAGTTCACTCATGATTTGGATCTCTGTTTTTCCATTTTGGTGTATAGGGATGCTTGTGTTTTTGTACATTGATTTTGTATCCTGAGACTTGGTTGAAATTGCTTATCAGCTTAAAAGGATTTTGGGCTGAGACAATGTGGTTTTCTAAATATACAATCATGTTATCTGCAAACAGAGACAATTTGAGTTCCTCCCTTCCTATTTGAATACCTTTGCTTCTTTTTCTTGCCTGATTGCCATGGCCAGAACTTCCAATCCTGTGTTTAATAGGAGTAGTGAGAGAGGGCATTCTTGTCTTATGCTGGTTTTCAAAGGGAATGCTTCCAGCTTTTGCCCATTCAGCATGATATTGGCTGTGGGTTTGTTATAAATAAATCTTATTATTTTGAGATAACATTCTGTTAATACCTAGTTTATTGAGAGTTTTTTTAGCATGAAAGGGTGTTGACTTTTATTGAAGGCCTTTTCTGCATCTATTGAGATAATCATGTGGTTTTTGTATTTGGTTCTGTTTATGTGATGAATTACATTTATTGATTTGCATATGTTGAACCAGCCTTGCATCCCAGGGATGAAGCCAACTTCCTGGTGGATAAGCTTTTTGATGTGCTGCTGGATTCAGATTGCCAGTATTTTATTGAGGATTTTTCATTAATGTTCATCAGGGATATTGCCCTGAAATTTTCTTTTTTTGTTGTGTCTCTGCCAGTTTTGGTATCAGGATGATGCTGGCCTCATAAAATAAGTTAGGGAGGATTTCCTGTTTTTCTATTGTTTGGAATAGTTTCAGAATGGTACCAGTTCCTCTTTGTACCTCTGGTAGAATTTGGCTGTGAATCCATGTGATCCTGTGCTTTTTTTGGTTTGCAGGCTATTAATTACTGCCTCAATTTCAGAACTTGTTATTGGTCTATTCAGGGATTCAACTTTTTCCTGGTTTAGTCTTGGGAGGATGTATGTATCCAGGAATTTATCCATTTCTTCTGTATTTTCCAGTTTATTTGCATAGAGATATTGATGGCGTTCTCTGATGGTAGTTTGTATTTCTGTGGGACCAGTGGTGATATCCTCTCTATCATTTTTTATTGTGCCTATTTGATTCTTCTCCCTTTTCTTCTTTATTAATCTGGGTCTATTTTGTTAATATCTGTATCTATTTTGTTAATAGATGTATCTGTTTTGTTAATCTTAAAAAAAAAACAAACCCAGCTCCTGGATTTCTTGATTTTTTGAAGGGTTTTTTGTGGCTCTATCTCTTTCAGTTCTGCTTTGATCTTAGTTATTTCTTGTCTTCTGCTGGGTTTTGAATTTGTTTGCTCTTGCTTCTTTAGTTCTTTTAATTGTGATGTTAGGGTGTTGATTTTAGATCCTTTCCACTTTCTACTGTGGGTACTTAGTACTTCAGATTTCCCTCTAAATACTGCTTTAGCTGTGTCCCAGAGATTCTGGTGTGTTGTGTCTTTGTTCTCATTGGTTTCAAATAACTTATTTATTTCTGCCTTAATTTCATTATTTAACCAGTAGTCATTCAGGAGCAGGTTGTTCAGTTTCCAGGACTGTGTTTTTTTGAGTGAGTTTCTTAATCTTGAGTGCTAATTTGATTGCACTGTGGTCTGAGAGACTGTTTGTTATGATTTCCATTCTTTTGCATTTGCTGAGGAGTGTTTTACTTCCAATTATGTGATCAATTTTAGAATAAGTATGTGATCAATTTTAGAATAAGTGTGATGTGGTGCTGAGAAGAATGTATATTCTGTTGATTTGTGGCAGAGAGTTCTGTAGATGTCTATTAGGTCTGCTTGGTCCAGAGCTGAGTTCAAGTCCTAAAAATCCTTGTTAATTTTCTGTCTTGTTGATCTGTCTACTATTGACAGTGAGGTGTTAAAGTCTCTCACTATTATTGTGTGGGAGTCTAAGACTTTTTGTAGGTCTCTAAGGCCTTGTATAAATCTGGGTGTTCCTCTGTTTGGTGCATATATATTTAGGATAGTTACCTCTTCCTGTTGTATCGATCCCTTTACCAGTATGTAATGCCCTTCTTAGTCTTTTTTGATCTTTGTTGTTTTAAAGTCTGTTTTATCAGAGACTAGGATTACAACCTCTGCATTTTTGTGTTTTCCATTTTCCTGGTAAATTTTCCTTCATCCCTTTATTTTGACATATCTGTGTTTTTGCACATGAGGTGGGTCTCCTGAATACAGCACACTGATGGGTCTTGACTCTTTATCCAATTTGTGCCATTCTGTGTCTTTTAATTAGGGCATTTAGCCTGTTTACATTTAAGGTTAATATTGTTATGTGTGAATTTGATCCTGTCATTATGAGGTTAGCTGGTTATTTTGCCTGTTAGTTGATGCAGTTTCTTCATAGCGTCAATGGTTTTCACACTTTGGTATGTTTTTGCAGTGGCTGGTACCAGTTTTTCCTTTCCGTATTTAGTGCTTCCTTTAGGAGCTCTTGTAAGGCAGGCCTGGTGGTGACAAAATGTCTCAGCATTTGTTTGTCTGTAAAGGATTTTATTCCTGCTTCACTTAGGAAGCTTAGTTTGGCTGGATATGAAATTCTGGGTTGAAAATTCTTTTAAGAATGTTGAATATTGGCCCTCATTCTCTTCTGGCTTGTAAGGTTTCTGCTGAGAGATCTGCTGTTAGTCTGATGGACTTCCTGTTGTGGGTAACCCGACTTTTCTCTCTGGCTGCCCTTAACATTTTTTTCTTCATTTTAACCTTGGTGAATCTGACGATTATGTGTCTTGGGGTTGCTTTTCTTGAGGAATATCTTTGTTCTCTGTATTTCCTGAATTTGAATGTTGGCCTGCCTTGCTATGCTGGGGAAGTTCTCCTGGTTAATATCCTGAAGAGTGTTTTCCAACTTGGTTCCATTTTCCCCATCACTTTCAGGTACACCAATCAAACATAGGTTTGATCTTTTCACATAGTCCCATATGTGTCTGTTCCTTTTCATACTTTTTTCTTTAATCTTGTCTTCTTGCTTTATTTCATTAAGTTGATCTTCAATCTCTGATATCTTTTCTTCTGCTTGATCAATTTGACTATTGATACTTGTGTATGCTTCATGAAGTTCTTGTGCTGTGTTTTTTCAGCTCCATTCAGGTCATTTATGCTCTTCTCTAAACTGGTTATTCTAGTTAGCATTTCATCTAACCTTTTTTTAAGGTTCTTAGCTTCATTGCATTGGGTTAAAACATACTTCTTTAGCTCAGAGGAGTTTGTTATTACCCACCTTCTGAAGCCTACTTCTGACAGTTTGTCAAACTCATTCTCCATCCAATTTTGTTCCTTTGCTGGTGAGGAGTTGTTATCCTCTGGAGTAGAAGAGGCATTCTGGTTTTCGGAATATTCAGGATTTTTGCACTGGTTTTTCTTCATCTTTGTGGATTTATCTACCTTTGGTCTTTGAAGTTGGTGACCTTTGGATGTGGTTTTTGTGTTGACGTCCTTTTTGTTGATGTTGATGCTATTCTTTTCTGTTTGTTAGTTTTCCTTCTAACAGGCCCCTCTGCTTTAGGTGTGCTGCAGTTTGTTGGAGGTCCACTCCAGACCCTGTTTGCCTGGGTGTTACCAGTGGAAGCTGCAGAACAGCAAAGATTGCTGCCTGTTTCTTCCTCTGGAAGCTTCCTCCCAGAGTGGTACCTGCCAGAGGCCAGCTGGAGCTCTCTTGTATGAGGTGACTGTTGACCCCTGCTGGGAGGGGTCTCCTTTTCAGGAGGCACCAGGGTCAGGGACCCACTTGAGGAGGCAGTCTGTCCCTTAGCAGCACTTGAGCACTGTGCTGGGAGATCCACTGCTCTCTTCAGAGCCAGCAGGCAGCAATGTTTAAG
The DNA here is from genome assembly GCA_963573385.1 of Cacajao melanocephalus. Classification (NCBI taxonomy): domain Eukaryota; kingdom Metazoa; phylum Chordata; class Mammalia; order Primates; family Pitheciidae; genus Cacajao; species Cacajao melanocephalus. Next base: position 27,944 of record CAUYLG010032426.1, read on the forward strand.
TCCACTGAAGCTGCACCCATAGCCACCCCTTCCCCCAGGTGCTCTATCCCAGGGAGATGGGAGTTTTATCTATTAGTCGCTGACTGGGGCTGCTGCCTTTCTTGCAGAGATGCCCTGCCCAGGGCAGATGAATCTAGAGAGGCAGTCTGGCTACAGTGGCTTTGCTGAGCTGCAGTGGGCTCCATCCAGTTCAAACTTTCCAGTGGCTTTGTTTACACTGTGAGGGGAAAACCACCTACTCAAGCCTTAGTAATAGCAGATGACTTTTCCAGCACCAAGCCAACTGTCCCAGGTTGACTTCAGACTCCTGTGCTGGCAGTGAGAATTTCAAGCCAGTGGATCTTAGCTTGCTGGGCTTTGTGGGCGTTGGATCTGTTACACTAGACCACTTGGTTCCCTGGCTTCAGCCCCTTTCCAGGGTTGTGAATGATTCTGTATGGTTGGCGTTCCAGGTGCCAGTGGGGTATTAAAAAAAACTCCTGCAGCTAGCTCGGTGTCTGCCCAAACAGCCTGCTCAGTTTTGTGCTTGAAACCCAGGGCCATGGTGGTATAGGCACCTGAGGAAATCTCCTGGTCTGTGGGTTGTGAAGATCATGGAAAAAGCATAGTACCTGGGCTGAAATGCACTGTTCCTTACGGCACAGTTCCTTACGGCACAGTTCCTTATGGCACTGTTCCTTACGGCACTGTTCCTTATGTCACAGCTTCCCTTGCTAGGGGAGGGAGTTTGTCAACTCCTTGCACTTCCCAGTTGAGGTGATGCTTCACCCTGCTTCAGTTTGCCTTCCGTGGGCTCCACCCACTGTCTAACCAGTCCCAATGAGATAAGCCAAGTACTTCAGTTGGAAATTCAGAAGTCACCTGCCTTCTGTGTTGATTTCACTGGGAGCTGCAGACTGGAGCTTTCCTATTCACCCATCTTGCCAGCCACTGATAAAGTTTTATTATTAAATATGAAAGCTTCTTTTACTTGCCTGCAGTGGTCATCAACTTAGCTTATGTTTTTTAGGGATCTCTTCTACAAAATCCTATTGGAAGCCAAAGGAAAATGTGATTTTATCTATAACAATATTTGTTTTATCTATAACATTTACTAAAGGAACAAGAAATGCAGTTGGGTGGATAATTATGCATAGAAGAATGTTTATAAGTGAGATAAAAAATGATGTTAGCATTATGTCCTAGTTGAGGGATGAATTACACATTTTAGGGTGAAAAATGTGTGCTGCAGGAGATCTCTGTTCACTGGTGCCAGGATAGCAGTGTGTTTATCTCAATAGCCCAAGCAACTGGTATCAACTCTGCTATCAGTGATCCCTGCCTCTCCCTCTACTGTTCTGTGAAAGCCATACAGAATCTCAGGATGAACTCATAGCAAACTGTAGTTTGACTCTTCTCCTACCAAATACATTGGCAATCGGAAATGACTAATTAAACTGAACACTGAGGTAAAGTAAATCTGAACTGATTTGGGTTCACCCCTTAGATATTAAGATTAGTACCCATTTTCATGCCTGTTAGTGCATGACACACTTGATTCACTAGTAAACACACCAAGGCTCTATCTTCTGAAATAACCAGCACACTTTGTGTTCAGCTTTGTTTAGAGTCATTCATCTTGGCTTTCCTTTATTCCTTCTTTAGCCAAAGAGATCAAGGTAAGTTTGACAGTATTTCCACATTTCCATAATCAGCCTGCGCAAAGGTGCGCTGCCTACTGGCTACACTCTCACACCAGATGTTCCCAGATAATCCCAAACACCACCTACAGTGATAAGTCATATGCTTTTTTTCAGGGCCTGGTTCAGAATAGCCAAGTGCTGCTGTGCCTGTTAATTTCTCCATGGCAGCTGGTTGGTAGTATGTTTACATGCTGATGTGTTCGCTGAAATTTCTGCCCTATCTCTGAAGGCAGCGTTTTTTCAATCATAATTTCTAGGTTATATACTATGTATACATTGAAGGCTTGGAGCTGAGAAGAATTCTCAATATTTTTATAGTTCTGAAATACCGTCTCCAAAATCCAATACCGTATTAGTATTACTCGGTCACCACATCTCCATTCCAAATATTTTGTTATCTCTTTTTTTTGAAAGGAGGTAGCAAAAACATTTCTGTGACAGTGTGTAGAGACCACTGGAATAAAGTTGTGATATTTTCCTGCCAAGATGTGGCATATTAAAAGTTTAATTGAAATTGAATGAAGTCATTTTAAAATGAACAGAATAGCAGCAAGTAATAAAATTATGGTAGTGCTTTCACACATATTCTGGTATTCATATATTCACAAGTCTAGCTTTCACTTGCTGAAAAGGAAATATGTGATATGTTAATTATGTTTCCTTGAACCACAAATTCAGGTTCAATTACACTTGGTTAAGTCTTACATCTTTGTTATAAATAATTTTTATTTTCAAAAATTTCCAAAAATGGTTAGGTTTTGCGTAACATTTGAAAGATGAACCTCTCTCTGTTTCATCCATGATTAAAATGCAATGGAAATTTTCAGAAAGATTGCATTCCATCTTAATGTTCATGGGTAGAATTTCTGTAATGCTGCTAAATATCTTAAGAAGTATTTCTTATAAACATGTTTAACCTTATACATTTAGAAGAATTTAGCTTAGTGGCAGCATTCAATATTAAAAAATATTCATAGCTGTAAAAATTTACCTTTATACAATATTTGCCTTCTTGAGATTTTGCTTGTCCACATTTCTAGAAATAGAATATTTTTTGAACGACTTAAAACAATTTCAAAAATATATTTTCATATAGACATTTTTCAAACATTATAAAAGTAATTTTTCAGAAGGTGATAAATCTCTTTTCTTCTTTGTGCATTTTTCTTCCTAAAGTCTACAATAAATATGAATTGCTTTTGTTATGAGAAAACATTTAATTTCTTATAAATTTTAGAAATTTCATCAATCTAAATATCCAATATAAGATTAAAGTGTTATATCTTCATATAGTAAATTAATATCCAGTAATCATGAGTTTTAATGGCAGAGGCTATTTAATGACATAAAGTGTAAATAATATATTACATGATAAAAGCTTGTTGGAAAATAAGTAAAAATAAATTTTGGAAAGAAAACTATACAAAGGTACACATACATAAAGAAAAAATACACAACGAATTATTCACTGTAGTTGTCTCAGAGTGGTAGAAATGTGGATGATTTTGCTCTATTTAAAACTTTTCTACATTTTCCAAATTTCTCTGAGAATTATATATTATTTTACAAATAGGAAATACATATTTTAAAATAAAACAGTATATATATAGTGCTTATGTACATCTCTGTTTTTTAAATTTTTCTGAGATAGAGTCTCACTCTGTCACTAAGCTGGAGTGCAGTGGTGTGATCTCAGCTCACTGCAACCTCTGCCTCCTGGGTTCAAGTGATTCTCCTGCCTCAGCCGCCCGAGTAGCTGGGACTACAGGTGCACACCACCATGCCCAGCTAATTTTTTGTGCTTTTAGTAGAGGCGAGGTTTCACCATGTTGGCCAGGATGGTCTCAATCTCTTGACCTCGTGATCCACCCACCTTGGCCTTCCAAAGTGCTGAGATTGCAAGCATGAGCCACCACACCCGGCCACATGCATCTTTTAGAATTCTGTATTTTTGCAGGCATAACAAGGAGGGTGTGGCTGATCCAGGCATTGGTATTAGAACAAGCAAATTCACAGAAGTGTGAAAGAGGACATCGCATTCAGTGAATGGCAAGCAGGACTATGGTGCTGAAGACATAGATGGGGCCTGATCACATAAGAACAGGAGCTATGCTAACAAATTTAGTCTCTATGCAGGGTGACCATACAGACTTGTTTACTTCTGAGAGTCCCAATTTAGTCCTATTATGGCTGTATAATTATTAATAACACCGAATTATCAAAATTGCCGGGATTCAGATGATAAATTAAGTGGTTACCTTATGTAGTCACTGGGAAACCACTGAAGAGTTATTACCAGATTAGCACATCTAGACTTCATTCTGGAAAGAGGTCCTTGGCTGCACAGTGAAAAGTGCATTTGGAGGGTTACAGGGATCTAGGAAGGAAGATCAGTTAGAATACTGTTGCAAAGTTTATGGGAACGAAGGCAGTAGCAATAGGGTTAGAGTGGACACAAGAAAGAAGATGCATGTGAGAGAACAGGTTTGGACATTCATGTAAGATAAGCTCGAGGCATTTTAAGGTAGAGACGAGTTATTTTGATGCCATTTGTAGAAGGTTCTGGAGCAGTACTATCCAGCAGAACTTTTGGCATTGCTGGAAATGTTCTATATTTGTTCTGTCCAGTATGGTAACCAGTAGCTACATGTGACTAATGAGAACTTGAAATTAAGTTTTAGGTTACATTAAGTGTTAATTAACTTAAATTTATGGAATGGCCACATGTATCTAATGGCTTTTGTATTAGACAGCACAGCTCTAGATATTTATCTGCTAGGATATGAGAGCGATCTGGGCTAAAGTGTAATTTCCTGAGGGATCAGTTAAGTGCCGATTTAATAGATGCACTGGCCAGAGGAGCTTGGATATTGAGAAAAGAGCAGGGTACCACGTTTAAGGGATTGACAGAGGAGAAGACTGCAAAGGAAGGCTAAAGATTAGTCAAAGGGTTGGGGGAAGGCCTAGGAGAGGAAGCTGGTTTGGTAATGAAAGGGACTGACACTGTCAAGGAGTGCTTAACAGTGCTGAAAGATTTTATGATGTATGTACTTCAGCAAGTAAGATGAAGACACTTTGGAAATATTGAAGTAAGAAGATTATAGAGGTAGAATGATATTTTGATGGGCTTCAGAATTGACTAAGAGGAGATATTGTAGGTGGAAACTTTTCTCTGAGAGTAGTTATACAGACTCTATAATAAAGTTGAAACATGAAAGCTCAGCCTCATTTGCCACCTTCTACCATGCCCAAATTCTTAAGGAACTGCATAGATGATTTCATGTTGCAGCTATTTTCCTAAGAATTGATGACTTGTGCCAACCAAGAAGGAAACCTGCTTCACAGATGCAAAAAACTGCTTTTTTTTCCCCGCTTTGATGATGTAAGACAAGAACCTGGGGGTTTGTTTACCATTTCAATAGGGCAACTGCAGTGAAGGGCCAGCAATAAAAGAAAAGTGGAACCCAAGAAAGGAATACAGAATCAAAACATCCTCTGCCCTTTCCATCTCCAAATAAGAATAATTATTGAAGCAAGACTTACAGATAAAAGTTTATTTTAGGAACATTAGGGCTGGAAAGATGCAAACGGCTCTGTGTTGATCTGTAAACTTTCTTTTGGAGGGAAGGTCAATATGATGTGGTAGTTAAACAGTTGAACTGGATTTCCATTCAGTAGACTTGAGTTCTAGTGTTGTTTCTATTGTTGATGAACTAAGTGATCTCAGTACGCATGCCACGTAACTTCTTTGGATCACAGTTACTCGTAAAAGTAGATTAGTGTTCAAGTTTATGTTTTTTCAACTTTAAAACTCTATCTGGGTAAAGGCCAAATTAAAATGATATCTAACATGCCAAAATAAACCTGGATGCACGAAACCCATGCCAAAGTTTGTTGACCTGCATCGTAAATTTTTAATCACTGTTTCAATGGATGCATTTTAAATGACTTTATAAGAAACCAGTGTTAAAATGGATAGTACGGAGATATGATGAGTTATGCAAAGTAAAAAAAAGTAAAACACATAAGGAATTATTTTCAAATTATTATTTTTTTAAAGTCACTCCACAAATAATGAGATTGTTTCTAGGCTGAGAAACCTGTATGACAAGTTTCAGTTCAAAGAAACTATTGAAGGCTTCTTAATGGTGCCTGGAGGGGTAGACAGTGTAGTAGGTTAAAGTATGTAATACTTTTAATCTTTGGTTTCAATTTTTATTCTATTTTTAAAAAAAGAAAGAAAAATATTAGTCAGGGTTTTCTAGAGAAACAGAACCAATAGGATATATAGAGAGATACATAAGAGAGGATTTATTATAGAAATTGGCTCACAGGATTATGGAGACCAGAAGTCCCATAATTGGCTGTCTGCAAGCTGGAGAATCTGGAAAGCCGATGGTGTAATTCAGTCTGAGTCTGAAGGTCTGAGAACCAGGTGAGCCAATGGTGTAAGTCTCGGAGTCTGAAGGCTGAAGAACTTGGAGTTCTCATGTCTGAGGGCAGGAGATGATGGATATCCCAGCTCCAGAAGAGAGAGTGAATTTGCCCTTTCTCTACCTTCTGCTTCTATGTGGCCCTCAAAAGACTAGAGCATGCTCACCCACATTGGTGAGGGCAATCTTCTTCACTTGGAGGCCCATCTATTCTGGAAACATCCTTACAGACACACACAGAAATAATGTTTTACCAGCAATCTGGGTATCTCTTAACCCAGTAAAGTTGACACAGAAAACAGAGAGAGAGAGAGAGAGAGAGAGAGAGAGCAGAAAGAAGAAAATTTGGAAAGAAAAGAGAAAAAATGAAAGGAGAAAAAAGAAAAAAAGGAAGAAAGAAAAGGAAGAAAGAAGGGAAAATAGTTGTGTATTGTTGCAAGAAAAGTTTATGTGGTAGAACATAACTGGAGTTTTAGTATTTAATCATCCATTCACTGTGTGACCTTGTGTAAGTGATCACATATCTCCGGGCTTTTGTCTCATCAGTAAGATAAGGTGTTTGAACCAGAATTTTTTAGAGTCCCTTCCAACTCTATGGTGTTACAACATTGACAATGTAACTCTTATGGCCCAAGACTGTTGATCTGTGTTGTTCAGAAAATACCAGAAAAGAGTACAGTCATGTGCCACGTAATGACATTTCAGTTAGCTATGGATGGCATATGTGACAGTGGTCCCATAAGAATTACAATGGAGTGGTAAACTTCTATTGCCTAGTGATGTCATAGCTGTCATAATGTTATCACACAGATGTGTGTGTAGTGATACTGGTGCAAACAAACCTACCAGTCATATAAAAGTCTAGCACATACAGTTACGTACAGTACATAATTCTTAATAATAATAATAACCATATTACTGGTTTATGCATTTACTGTACTTTTTATTGTTATTTTAGAGTGTTCTCATTCTACTTATATATATAAAAAAGTTAACTGTAAGAGAGCTTCAGGCAGGCCCTTCAGGAGATATTCTAGAAGAAGGCATTGTTATCATAGGAGATGACAGCTCCATGCGTGCTATTGCCCCTGTAGACCTTCCAGTGGGACAAGTTGTGCACATGGAAGACAGTGATATTCATGATCCCGACGCTGTGTAGGCTAGACTCATGTGTGTTTGTGTCTTAGTTTTAAAAAAAGTTTAAAAAGTGAAACAAAAAATGAATAGAAAAATGTTTATAGAATAAGGATAAAAAGAAACAAAATATTTTTGTATAGCTGTAAAATGTGTTTGTGTGCGTGTATGTGTGTGTGCGTGTATGTGTGTGTGTGTGTGTGCGGTTTTTTTTTTTTTTGAGATGGAATCTTACTTTGTTGCCAGGCTGGAGTGCAGTGGTGTGGTCTTGGCTCACTGCAACCTCTGCTTCTTAGGTTCAAACAATTCTCCTGCCTTAGCCTCCCGAGTAGCTGGGATTATAGGTTCCTGCCACCATGTCCGGCTAATTTTTTGTATTTTTAGTAGAGATGGGGTTTCACCACGTTGAACAGGCTGGTCTCAAACTCCTGACCTTGTGATCCACCCATCTTGGCCTCCCAAAGTGCTAGGATTACAGGCCTGAGTCGCTATACCCGACCCAATATGTTTGTGTTATAAGCCAGGTATTATTATGAAAGAGTCAAAAGTTAAAACATTAGTTTATAAAGTAAAAGAGTTACAGTAAGCTAAGGTTAATTTTATTGTTGAAGAAAGAACATTAAGAATAATTTTACTGTAGCCTAAGTGTGCAGGGTTTATAAAGCTATAGTAGCGTATGGTAATGTCTTAGGGCTTCACATTCACTCACCACTCACTCACTGACTCACTCAGGGTGATTTCCAGTCCTGCAAGCTCCCTTCACCTGTACAGGCATACCATTTAAAAATCTTTTATCCTGTATTTTTTTCTTTCTTTTTTTAAGAAATAGGTTTGGAGGTTTTGTTTTTTTCCTTCAACTTTTAAGTTCGGGGTACATGTGTAGGATGTGCAGGTTTGTTACATAAGTAAATGTGTGCCATGGTGATTTGCTGCGCAGATCATCCCATCACCTAGGTATTAGGCCAAGCATCCATTAGCTATTATTCTTCCTGATGCTCTTCCTCCCCACAATCCCTCATCTGACAGGTTCCATTGTGTGTTGTTTGCCCCCATGTGTCTATGTGTTCTCGTCATTCAGCTCCCACTTCTAAGTGAGATCATGCAGTGTTTGGTTTTCTGTTCTTGCATTAGTTTGCTGAGGATAATGGCTTCCAGCTCCATCCATGTCCCTGGAAAGGATGTGATCTCAATGATCTTGTTTCTTCATGGCTGCATAGTATTCCATGGTCTATATGTATCACCTTTATCCAGTTAATCATTGATGGACATTTAGGTTGATTCCGTGTCTTTATTATTGTGAACAGTGCTGCAATAAACATACATGTGCATGTTTCTTTATAATAGAATAATACCTTTGAGTATATACCCAGTAATGGGATTGCTGGGTCAAATGTTATACCTGCTGCCAGGTCTTTGAGAAATCACACTGTTTTCCAGAATGGTTGAACTAATTCACACTCCCACCAGCAGTGTAAAAGCATTAATTTTTCTCCACAACCTTGCCAGTATCTGTTGTTTTTTGACTTTTTAATAGTGGCCATTCTGACTGACACGAGATGGTATCTCAATGTGGTTTTGATTTGCATTTCTCTAATGATCAGTGATTTTGAGCTTTTTTTATATGTTTGTTGGCTGCATATATGTCTTCTTTCAGGAAGTGTCTGTTAATGTCTTTTGCCTACATTTTAATGGGGTTGTTTGCTTTTTTCTTGTTTGTTTAAGTTCCTTGTAGATTCTGAATATTAGACCTTTGTCAGATGGATAGATTGCAAAAAGTTTATCCTATTCTGTAGGTTGCTTGTTCACTCTGATGGTAGTTTCTTTTGCTGTGCAGAAGTTCTTTAGTTCAATTAGATTCAATCTGTCAATTTTTGCTTTTGTTGCAATTGCTTTTCACGTTTTCATCATGAAATCTTTGCTCATGCTTATGTCCTGAATGGTATTGCCTAGATTTTCTAATAGAGTTTTTATAGAGTTGGGTTTTACATTTAAGTCTTTGATCCATCTTCAGTTAATTTTTGTGTAAGGTGTAAGGAAGGGGTCCAGCTTCAATTTTCTGCCTATGATGAGCCAGCTTTCCCAGCACCATTTATTAAATGGAGAGTCCTTTCCTCATTGCTTGTTTTTGTCAAGTTTGTTGAAGATCAAATGGTTGTAGGCATGCAGTCTTATTTCTCAGTTCTCTAGTCTGTTCAATTGGTCTATGTGTCTGTACCAGTAGCATGCTGTTTTGGTTACTGCAGCCTTGTGGTATAGTTTGAAGTCAGGTAGCATGATAAATTAGGCTATTTGCTTAAGATTGTCTTGGCTATTTGGGCTTCTATTTGGTTCCATATAAATTTTAAAATAGTTTTTTCTAATTCTTTGAAGAATGTCAATGGTAATTTAATGGGAAGAGCATTGAATCTATAAATTACTTTGGGCAGTATGACCATTTTTGCAATATTGATTCTTCCTATGTATGAGCATGGAATGTTTCTCCATTTGTTTGTGTACTCTCTGATTTCTTTGAGCAGTGGTTTGTAGTTCTCCTTGAAGAGGTTCTTCACTTACCTTCCTAGTTGTATTTCTAGGTATTTTATTCTCTTTGTAGCAATTGTGAATGGCAGTTCATTCCTGATTCGGCTCTCTGCTTGCCTGTTATTGGTGGGTAGGAATGCTAACAATTTTTGCACATTGATTTTTTTATCCTGAGACTTAGCTGAAATTGCTTATCAGCTTAAGAAACTTTTGAGCTGAGACGATGGGGTTTTCTAGATATAGGATCATGTCATCTGCAAATAAAGATAGTTTGACTTCCTCTCTTCCTATTTGAATACACTTTATTTCTTTCTCTTGGCTGATTGCCCTGGCCAGAACTTCCAGAACTATGTTGAATAGGAGTGGTAGAGAAGGTATCCTTGTCTCGTGCTGGTTTTCAAGGGAAATGCTCCAGCTTTTGCTCATTCAGTATAGTATTGGCTGTGGGTTTGCCATATATGGCTCTTACTATTTTGAGGTATGTTCCTTCAATATCTAGTTCATTGAGAGTTTTTAACATAAAGGGATATTAAATTTTATTGAAGGCCCTTTGTGCATCTATTGAGATAATCACGTGGTTTTTACCTTTAGTTCTATTCATTTGATGAATCACATTTATTGTTTTGTGTATGTTGAACCAAACTTGCATCTCAGGGATGAAGCCAACTTGGTTGTGGTGGATAAGCTTTTTGATGTGCTGCTGGATTTGATTTGCCTACTGGCAACAAATTACTTTCATTTAGGAGTTTTGCACTGATGTTCATCATCAATCAAATATATTGGCCTAAAGTTTTCTTTTTTGTTTTATCTCTACCAGGTTTTGGTATCAAGATGATTCTGGCCTCACAGAATGAGTTAGTCTGGTCCTGGGCATTTTGTTGTTGTTGTTGTTGTTAGGTTGTTTATTACTGCCTTAATTTAGAACTCATTATTGGTCTATTCAGGGATTCAGTTTCTTCCTGGTTCAGTCTCGGGAGGGTGTATGTGTCCAGGAATTTATGCATTTTTTTTCTAGATTTTCTAGTTTATGTGCATAGAGGTATTTATAGTATTCCCTGATGGTTGTTTGTATTTCTGTGGGGTCAGTGGTGATATCTCCCTTACCATTTTTGATTGTGTTTATTTGAATCTTCTCTCTTTCTTCTTTCTTAGTCAAGCTAGCAGTCTATCCATTCTATTAATTTTTTCAAAAAACCAGCTCCCGGATTTGTTGATTTTTTTGAAGACTTTTTAATGTCTCTATCTCCTTCAGTTCAACTGTGATCTTTGTCATTTTTTGCCTTCTGCTAGCTTTTTGTTTATTTGCTCTTGATTCTCTAGTTCTTTTAGTTAAGATGCCAGGTCGTTAACTTGAGATCTTTCTAGCTTTTGGATGTGAGCATTTAGTGTTATAAACTGCCCTCATAAGACTGCTTTAGTTTCATCACAGGGATTCTGATAAGTTGTTTCTTTGTTCTCATTAGATTCAAAGAACTTCTTGATTTCTGCCTTAATTTCATTATTTATGCAAGAGTCATTCAGGAGCAGGTTGTTCAATTTCCACGTAACTGTGTGGTTTTGAGCAAATTACTTAATCTTGAGTTCTAATTTGTTGCACTATGGTCTGAGAGACTGCTTGTTATAATTCCAGTTCTTTTGCCTTTGCCGAGGAGTGTTTTACTTCTATTTATGTGATCAGTATTAGAGTAAGTGCCATGTGTTGATGAGAAGAATGTATATTCTGTTGTTTTCAGGTAGAGGGTTCTGTAGATATCTATCAGGTCCACTTGGTCCAGAGCTGAGTTCAGGTCCTAAATAACAAATTTAAATTAACAAAATTTTCTGCCTCAATAATCTTTCTTAATTGTCAGTGGGGTGTTAAAACCTCCCACTATTATTGTGTGGGATTCGAAGTCTCTTTGTACGTCTCTAAGAACTTACTTTATGAATCTGGGTAGTCCTGTACTGGGTACATGTATATTTAGGATAGTTAGCTCTTCTTATTGAATTGAATACTTTACTATTATGTAATGCTCTTCTTTGTCTTTTTTGGTCTTTGTTGGTTTAAAGTCTGTTTTGTCAGAAACTAGGATTGCAACCCCTGCTTTTTTTGCTTTCCACTTACTTGGTAAATTTTCCTCCATCCCTTTATTTTGAGCCAATGTGTGTCTTTGCACATGAGATGGGTCTCTAGAAGATAGCATACCAATGGATCTTGGCTCTTCATTCAGCTTGCCATTCTGCATCTTTTAGTTAGGGCATTTACCCCATTTACATTTAAGGTTTGTATTTTTATGTGTGAAGTTGACCCTGTCATTATGATGATAGCTGGTTAATTTGCAGACTTGTTTATGTGGTTGCTTCATAGTGTCATTGGTCTGTGTACTTCAGTGTGTTTCTGTAGTGGCTGGTAATGGGTTTTCCTTCCCATATTTAATGCTTCCTTCAGGAGTTCTTGCAAGGCAGGCCTGGTGGCAATGAATTCCCTAAGCATTTGCCTGTCTAAAAAGGATCTTATTCCTCCTTCACTTATGAAGCTTAGTTTAAGCCAGATATGAAATTCTGGTTTGAAAATTCTTGTCTTTAAGAATGTTGAATATTGGCTCCCAGTCTCTTCTAGCTTGTAGGGTTTTCACTGAGAGGTCCACTGTTAGTCTGATGGACTTCCCTTTGTAGGTGATCTTACCTTTCTCTCTATGTGCTCTTAACATTTTTTCTTTTATTTCAACCTTGGAGAATCTGATGATTATATGTCTTGGGGCTGACCTTCTCATGGAGTGTCTTACTGGGGTTCTCTGCACTTCCTGAATCTGAATGTTTGCCTCTCTTGCTAGGTTGGATGATATCCTGAAGGATAGTTTCTAACTTGTTTCCATTCTCCCTGTCTCTTTCATGTACCCCAATCAGTCACAGGTTCAGTCTCTTTACATAATCCCATATTTCTCAGAGGTTTTGTTCATTCTTTTTCATTCTTCTCTATTTTTGTCTGCTTGTCTTATTTCAGAAAGATAGTCTTTAATCTCTGAGATTTATTCCTCCACTTGGTCTATTCTGCTATTGATACTTGTGATTGCATTGTGAAGTTCTCATATTGTGGTTTTTTAGCTCCATCACGTTGGTTATGTTCTTCTCTAAACTAGCTATTCTGTCTATCAGCACCTGTATTGTTTTATCGTGATTCTTAGCTTCTTTGCATTGGGTTACAGCATGCTCCTTTAGCCGAGCAAAGTTGGATATTACCCACCATCTGAATCGTACTTCTGTCAATTCAACTATCTCAGCCTTAGCTCAGTTCTGTGCCCTTGCTGGAGAGGTGTTGTGGTCATTTGGTAGAGAAGAAGCACTCCAGCTTTTTGAATTTTAAGCATTTTTGCATTGATTCTCATCATTGTGGGCTTATCTACCTTCAGTCTTTGAGGTTGCTTCCCTTTGAATGAGGTTAGTGTGTGGTGTTTTTGTTGATGTTGTTGTTTTCTTTTTGTTTGTTTTTCTTTTAATAGTCAGGTCACCCTACCATAGGGTTGCTGAGGTTTGCTGGGGGTCTGCTTCAGACTCTAGTTGCTTTGTTTTTTCCCATACCTGGAGGTATCATCAGTGAAAGCCATGAAACTGAAAAGATGGCAGCCACCTCCTTGCACTGGAAACTCCATCCCAAGGGGGTACTGACCTGTTGCTAGCTTGGCTTCACCTGTAGGAGGTGGCTGGAGACTTTTTTTGGGAGGTCTCACAGTCAAGAGGAATGGGATCAGGGACTCTTTTAAAGAAGCATTCTGGCTGCTTTTTGATATAGCAGATGTGTTGCATTGGGGGTAGAAATGGGACCCTTCCTCATCCAGACTGTATTTTCCAAAGCCAGCATGCTTGAGGCTGAGTCAACTGAACTGCAGAAATGGTGGCTGTCACGCCCTCAGGAGCTCTGTCCCAGGAAGAGACTGGAGCTCTATCCATAGAACCATGGCTGGAGTGGTGAAAGCTCCTTCAGGGAGGTCCCACTCAGTGAGGAGAAATGGATCGAGGTCCTTCTTAAAGAAGCAGCCTGGTCATGATCTGGCAAGGCAGCTGTGCTGTGTTGTGGGAGATCCTTCCTTGTCCAGACCATTTGTATTCTCCACAGCTGGCAGGCTGGAATGGCTGAGTCTACTGAACCCCAGAGATGTAGCTGACTCTTCCTACCCCCTCCTTTTTTTTTGAAACAAGGTCTCACTTTGTCACTCAGGCTGGAGTGTAGTGGTACAATCAGGGCTCACTGCGGCCTCGACCTCCTGGGTTCAAATAATTCTCCTACCTCAGCCCCCCACATAGCTGGGACCACAGGCATTTGCCACCACACCTGGCTAATTTTTGTACTTTTTAATAGAGATGGTGTTTCTGCATGTTGCCTAGGCTGGTCTTAAGCTCATGGGCTCAAGCAATCTGCCCACCTCAGCCTCCTAAACTGCTAGGATTAGTGGCATAAGCCACTGTGCCTGACCTTCATACTGTATTTTTACTGTATGTTTTCTATGTTTTGATGCACAAATCCTTCCAACTGTGTTACAGTTGCCTACAGTGTTCAGTACAGTCACATGCTGTACAGGTTTGTAGCTTAGAAGCAATAAGCTGTCCCACCTAGCCAGGTGTGTAGTAGGTTATGCCATCTAGGTTTGTGTAAGTACACTCTGATGCTTTTCATAAGGATGAAGAATGCATCCTCATCTTTAAATGATACATGACTGCAGTAGAAAAACCTCTCCTATTCATAATTTCATTTTATGCATTCATTCAGCTATAGGAAACTATTTTAGAAAGACTAAGGTATGAAAAAGAAGTTTTTATAATTGAAAACTTTCCACTATTCCAGCTAAGATGGAGCGAGGTTGCCTAGAATCACTAAATCTGTGCAGGGGAAGAGTCATGAGGATTCACCTCACCTATTCCCTATGCTACCTGCTCCCCAACAGCATGAGTCCTGGGAAGAAGACCTGCTCATCACTGCTACAGAGGACAAAGGCTAGACTCTTTTCCAGAGAAGGAATTTAAGGGGAAGCTAAAATGTATCCTGAGACAGTGGACTGGTTAAAATTCATGTATTCTGTGAAATTAATATGTTGTCAGTGAAGATGTTTAAAATAAATAATTAGACTCTATATTGAGATAGTTTGGTTATTCATTTGAAGCACTAAGGTTACTCTGTAATAACCTGAGAAATATCTTTATTGAACAGATGCCTTGACCTGGCTTTTTTATGCCAATCTCTTTCTTTATACCAAAACAAAGGAAGATTTTCTTTTAAGATACTGCAAGTGCCCAAGACATAGAACTTCTTCCTGAAAGTAAGGAGTCTTTTTAAAAAAATCTTTCTTTTTGGTGCAGGATTGGGTAATAATTTCACTGTCAGAAGCTTTAAACTTATCACAGTGCTACCTGAGATTCTGGAATTAAGATGGTCCTTTATCTTTGATGTTCTCAGAAATCACGTAATGACAGAGTGAGGGTGATAGGAGTTCACTGTGCTCGGTTTCCCAGGGTACACATTACTTCTTTGTTTCATGTAAACATAGCTAAAATGATAGAGTATAACGACTCCTCTTAGAATTGCATTTTCTTTTATTATAGAGATTGGTAAAACACTTTAAGTGATACAAAGATCCAGAAGAAAAGCAGTGCTTAAAAAAAAACGTAAAGCCTTGTGGGATTTTAAATATCAGGTTGAAGGAAGAAGGGGTTGTTGTTTGGATTGTAATGTCCGTGACCTTTGGGTGTTAGGCCTGGCTCACCTGAAACTGCTTAAATTGTTTATGCTTTTTACATCTTGATTGGTAAGGCTACAGTTTAGAACTTTCTCTCTTTTTACACAGAGGCATGTCAACATCTCTTGACTCCTCAGTACCACAGCTATTCAGTATGGGCATTCCTTTGAAATAAGTAGAAACAGCCCATTACCCACATTTTCTAACTACTTACTTCCTCATTAACATCTCCTACTTTACTGAAACTTCTCTCTTAAATTTTAATCAAAGCCAATGATCTTAATCAGTACCCATTCTCCAAAACCACTATTCAAATTGGACACGGCTGACCAATTCTTCCCTCTTTAAACTTCCCTTTGACATGACCGATGCCATCACTCTAGTTCTTCCCCCTACTTTTTGCCTTTCCTATTTTATTTTTCTTGCAAGTTTTTCCCACTTTTCTTCTTCTTTAAAGTTGGTGATTTTCACTCTCCATGTTTTTCTGAAATATGAGCTTTTTCTTATGGGTTTATCTACTATTTCTAATCTGGTGACTAAAAATCTAAATCTCTTGCTCTGATTTGATATCAGAGTTGCACTCTGAGTTTCCCAGTTGCTGCCTGTATGTTTATCACTTGTGTAATTAGTGCTAGGTGAAGTGTAAGTTGTGTTTCCAATGAATGAGTTTTATTGTCAAGTTACTAGGAGCTTTTAGCTCCTAGTGGAGACAGACATTCACTTTGAAACAGATCTTTGCTTTCTTAAGTTATACAAATATAAAGCTGATATTTAATCGTGGGGTGGTTCTGAGTGATAGTGAAATTATCTGTCACAGAGATGCCAAGTATTCTGTTTAAGAAGATAAAAATGTTCTTTTGCATCTATGTGGATACCTCAGATACAATTTTATGACAATAAATTTATTTAGATGAAATAACCACAATTTATGAAAACTGGTGCAAGACAATAAAGTGTGAATAGAACACTTCTATTAAAGAATTGAATCTCCCATTTAAAACCTCCTTGGAAAGAAACATCTAGGTCCAGTGAATGTTCTAAATATTTAAGGAAGAAATATTACTAATAGCCAACTACCAGCCCCTTATTTAAAAATGCAATAATAAAAAAAATCAACAGGCTAATCTTACTCATGAACATAAAGGCAAAATCCTAATACAAGATTAGCCACAAGAATTTCACAGTATGTTAATCTACAAATCATATCACCATTCAAAAAACAAATGCGAAATAGATTGTGGACCTAAATGAGAAAGATGACCTCATAAAACATCTAGAAAATAACATGAAGAATATTTTAATGGCTAAGATGTTCAACAGGCAAATATTTCTTAAATAGGGCAAAAAAAGCTCTAATCATAAGCATACAGACTGATAAACTGAACTACATTGAAGTTAGGACTTTTATTCACTAAAAGATAGCCTTAAGAGAGTGAAAAAAAATGTAAAGCTATGGGCTGTGACATAAAAATCATAAAGAATGCTGTAGAAAATATTTATGTTTCTATGACCCACTGTAAGAATAAATGTTTATATGATATATATTACATAGTTACTGCCTGCTGTGTCTCCTGTTTACCATTCTCTAATCTAATTATTCTCCTCCTCTTTCAATTCCCTACGGGTGACCACTCTTCTGAATGTTGAGTTCGTCTTTTCCCTGCAGGTTTTTATAGTTTTATAAGACATGCACTCCCAAATAATCTATAAAATTTTATTAGTTGGGGTCCCAACAGGAAAGTGATGACATGCTCAACTGGGTAAATGGAGAAGTGTTTATAAGCATACTATTTGCAGAGGTGTGGTATCATATGGAAACACCAGAGGATAAAATTCGACTCCAGAACGAGTGGCTTTGGAATTTCATCACCATCCCCATGTCTCAAGAGTAAGAAAATGTACTTAAAGAAAGAATGTGGTGAGAAAAGCCTGCCTGGCAGGAGCTGGCACCTTTGGTCAGGATAAGCATCAGTCTGTGAGAACTTGCAGGGATGGAGTCAAAAGAATGGACTCTCAGGAGGCTGAGGCGGGAGAATAGCTTGAACCCGGGAGATGGAGGTTGCAGTGAGCTGAGATCGCGCCACTGCACTCCAGCCTGGGTGACAGAGCAAGACTCCGTCTCAAAAAAATAAAAAACAAAACAGAATGGACTCTCTGATCTCACACTCTTGCCTTATAGCGCTCCTCATTGGGAGAACTCAGCTGAAATGTAGAAAGCAGGTGAGCCCAGTGATGAAGAGGACAGAGTTCAGCGTCCCAGAGCGCAGTGTATAGAGGAAGTGGAAGAGTGCAGCTGGGAGCAGGGGAGCTGCATGCCTCTGTCAAATATGCAGCATTAATGCTGTTTGCATGTTATGCCATCATATTAAGCGTATCATGCACTCTTTCTATCCTTTGGCCACTTGCTTTCTCTCTAGTTTTCCAGAACTTGTTCTGGACTTGTTACTAATATACTTTTCTTTTCTTCCTAGACAAATATTGATTCAAGATGCACATTTTGCTCTAGTCAGTCTGGTCTTTGTTAAGGTTTTCAGTTGCAAACAACAGAACCCACCTTCACTATTTTAAGCAGAATAAGACATTTTTTAGATAGTGGGTACATCATAAAGTCTCTCCCACCAGGTGTGGTGGGCTGTGCTTATATTCCAGTAATTTGGGAGGCTGAGGTAGGAGGATCATTTGAGATAAGAAGTTCACAACCAGTGTGGGCAACATAGGGAGACCCTGTCTCTAAAAAACAAACTAAAAATAAAAATAAAAATAGCCAGGTGTGGTGGCACATGCCTGTAATTCAGGAATTGAGGAATTGAGGCTGCAGTGAGCTATGGTCACAACACTGCACTCCAGCCTGGTGACAGAATGAGACCCCATCTCTAAAAATTATTTTTGAAACAATAAAGTCTCTACAATAACCACAGGATTAAACTTGCTTACTTTGTAGCTAGGAAAAATCTTCAAAATCTGGTGTGGCACTACTCTACTACACAACTTGCTGCCAAATATAGAGGCTGTAAAGTTTTCAGAGGATACTAGAGCTAGGACTACTATTATGGCAGCCTCTGGCACTGACTGTCCTTGCTGCCCTTGCTGGCATCAGCTCAGCACTGCACATTCTCATTCACTTCATCTACTTCTGAATTCGTGTCTCACATCAGTGCATTGGAGAGTCCAGGTCATGAGTTCTAAGGGAAGCTGGGAAAGCAATTTTTTAGCTTTTGCTTTGGGGAGGCACAACTTCTCCAACATTAGAAAGCTCCTGGACAGCCAAGGAAGTGTGACCAGTGTCTGTCCATCCCTGACAAGCCATCACTTTCACACTAATTCCTGCCTCACCCAACTACAAGGCCTTGAGCCTGGGTCCAACTGTGTACATCTGGTCCATTTTCTGAAAGTACTTGCTTTTAAGTGAAGCACCTGAACTTCTCAGAATACTCTTGTCTCTGGGTTTCTTTAGCACTAATTAGTGTTGCCATTCAATTAACCATTGACTTTGGCTTTTAAATGATATTTGTGATTTTGCTAAAATAGTATAAGATAACATTTTATTATTGCCCTTTTCATATTTTCATTTAATTATTTGGTCTTATTGCTTCATAAAAGTTTTAGGGATCCTTGCCACAGGGTGTGACATTTTTTCTTTTCACAGCAATTGGCATACTGCTGTGAACTTAGGAGGTATGAAATAAACACTTGGTTTTTTCAGTTCTATGGTTTGAGCTTTGAGGGATAGAAATTATACTTAGGTAATTTTAAACAAATATATGCATGCATAATCTGCTGTCCAGACCATGATACAGAGAAATTTACACAATCTCAATTCCTAGTTCTCCAGGAGTATATGTATTGCTTACAAATGGGTTTTCTCCCCCTCTCTTCCAACTTTGCTTTAGATTATACACAGGGTGAAGGCTGGCAATTACATGGTATTTATAAAAATCTAATGGGAAATGAAACCTGGATAATATAATATTTAACCTTTTTGAATCTAAATTTATAAAACCAGCAAGACCCTTTTTTAGGAGAATTTGTACTGAGCAAGAAATATGAAGTTGGGTATACTGAGCAAGAAATAAGAAGCATCTGTCAAAAAACTTTTGTCATAGGAATATATCAGTTGCTCTCTTGGGATTCCTAAAATATAGTCTTGGAAATAATCAACTGACCAGCAAACCTCTAAGATGCTTGATGCTTGCTGTTCATTACTAGAAAGTAGGTAAATGAATAATAAGCTTGTGTCTGTGTTTACTACTCATCTCTTGTGGTGTCTTGCCTCTAGCTGATGTGGTGTGCTGATGAAGACTGGTGTTTGAAGAACACATGGAGAGAGTGAGAATGAGGCAGTGTGTCAAGTCACAAACAAGCCTCCTAAAATCCATGCTGTGATCCTGTACCTGCACTCCTAGAATAAATTTAGGGCACTCAGGAAAAATGCTAAGGAAACACATGTAAAGCTTGGCAGAGTAAACACAGGACCACAGGACTCTAATAAATCTAGGGAAAGCAAAATCAAATTCCAGTTTGCAGAAAGAAAGCAATGTAGTCAGTTATTTTGATTGGCAATAGAGAGCTAAAAGCAATCATGATTTTTGTTATGTAGGTCATATGGAGATCCAAGAGATCCAGCAAGCAGGAGTAGGAATGGAATCAGTCAGAAGTCCAGCATGAACTGAGGATTTCCTGAGTGCTGACCTATGTATCCGCATTTGTTAAGGACTTACTAGGTGCAAAACGGTGGTCTAAGTGATACTAAGGAAGAGATTCTATCGCTGCTCCGAAGTGGAAAGAGAAAGGTGCATCCAACAGAAGTTCCACCCTGGCAGTGACTAAGTATGTTGCTATATTCCCAGCACCTAGAGCAGTGCCTCCTGGTTCAATAAATAGTCAGGAAGTACATGAACAAATTATTTCTTGAAGAGTTCTATTAGATCCCCTTGTGAGTGGTATTTAACTTTAAATACGTAAGTCAGACAGTGAGGGCCTAAACTGGCTGGTGTGTGTATTTTCTTACTGAAGCACGAGGCTTTGAGACTGGGCAGGTGTAGAGAATGTATGACAATAGGATACTCACAAAGTTGTTTGCTAAGTCAAGGATGGCAAGCAGAAATAGTGAGCAGAAGAAAAACTATAAAGATCTCACAAAGTAAAACTTCATATGATTCAGTGTAATTCTGAAATTCCAAGTGATAATAAGCAGAACAGTTTTACTTGCATTAGTTAGAAGAAGTATAGCTATTTATGAATAATGGTAATGGGTAGAGTATTATTTTAAATGGTACGGTTACAAATAGCTGTGGGATCTACAAATAGGGCTACAGCTGCCAACCATAGAATACTCTTTATGTGTGTATAGTGTAGAAAGAACAGTTGGTCAGGCAAAGGATTTTTCAGCCACACCTGTTCACTCAGATAACAATCGCCACCAGTAGTGTTATCTCTCTATATAAAGATAAATGTGTATTTTATACATCTATGTCTATAACTACACACACCACTTACTAATTAGGTGGAAGTTAGATCGGCTGATTTTGTTTTTTAGAAAGAAGAATACAATCCATTTTAGATACTGGGTAGAAACTGACAAATTTAACTTGCACAGAGGGATCTCTTAGTTGAGATGAATCTTTCTGAGTCATTAGCGTGGTTTCATTTATGAGTACAATACCAGTAGAACCTTGTTATGAAACGACTCATTAATTATATCAAGTCAGTTATATCATGGGTCAAATCACATCTCCTGAGGTATAACAACCACATATAATAAAGCCTGAAACAGTGCAATTGGCTCATTAATCATTCACTCACTCAATAATTCATTCATTCACTCATTCAGCAAATATATATCAAGAGCCTCCTAAACTGGAGGGATTATGGGAAATACAAAGATGAATAATTCATAATATTTGTCTGTAATTATCCTATGAAAACTAGTTTTAACTTGTGAGATTGGTATCCTAGAAGAATCTTGTTGAAAATTTCATGACAATATGAATTCTTTTATGAAATATTTTCATCCTAGGTTTTTTGAGAAACTTTTGTGGCATCTTTCTCAAAATAGGTTTTAGAACATCTATTGGATTTTACGCAAAAATAAAATAAGAGGTCAATAATAAGTATCAGTGTGCTACTTGGAATTTAAAAAAACCTCATTATGTGCCTTCATTACAATTATCAAGTTTAAAAATGTGTAGCTTCAGGGTGAAAACTCATTAGAGCTGCTTGTCTCTACTCAGAATTAATCCATGCTGTTAACTGAGATTGAAAATCAAAATACTTAATTGTTATGATTTAATATATGTCTGTGTGCTCTAAAACATGCTTAAGTGTAGTATGTTTTTCTGAATAAAGTCACAGAAGAGGTAAAGTTTGCCTACTGTGAGGTTCTCTTCATATATCAGAGATATTAAATGATTTCTTATTCAACTCTAGAAGGTGGTAACATTAGTTACTCATTGTCGCATAACAAATCAGCCCAAAACTTTGATTTAAAATAATAATCATTTAATTTGATGCCAATTTTCTGTCTCAGTTGGGTGGCTCTTCTTTTCTGAGGCAGTTTTGTTAATATCTATAATCAGCTGGCAGCTCAAACTGTGGCTACATAGTCTGGGATGATTTACTTTGCATGTCTGTTGGCTGGAAGATTGGTTAGATCTAGGGCCCTTAATCTGAGAGGCTTACTTTTGTCCCACATGGTCTCTCGTCCTCCAGCAGGCTAACCTGGGCTTGCTCATACAGTGGTGGGAGATTTCCCAGCAGCAAGAGAGTCACCTCCAGCGTGCAGCCCTTGTCAAGTCTCTGCCTGCATCATTTGCATCTCCGACCAAAGCAAGTAAAAAAACCAAACCAAAAAAAAGTCCCTAAAATTCAAGAAAGAGAATAAATATTCTCTACCTTTTTGGGAGAAAAAGTCATATCGCATAGGCATGTACTTCCAGAAATAGAAGGAATCTTTAGTCATTTATTTGCGATATACCATAAGGTATTCTACAAAATTATACTTCATTCTCTGTCAATGAGTGTCAATAAACATAATATCATGTAAATATTAAATGATCTGTAGATTAATTCAGGTTTTTGAAATTAAAAAACCAAAGCTAATGTATTAACTGAGCTTCCTTAACTTAAGCTATTTTTGAAAAGTAATATTTACTTACAATTAATGAATAAGATACATTCATCAAGACAAAAAAATAAAACATTTAAAAATTATTTTGAGTGGAATAAGCAGGGTGAGTCGATAGGGATAAAGAAAGGCTGAACTATACCTTAGCCTTACCCCTTTCAGACCCACTAAGTAAAACACTTACTATCGTTTAGCTGGTATAATATGTACAGGTCTTTGTTTGTGTTTCCTCTTTGTTCCACGCCCTATGGACTATGCCTTTATCTATACCCACTTATATTATGATGACTCCCAATGTATAGCTCCAGGTTTGACCTGTCTCCTGAGCGACAGACTGATCTAATTCACTTTGTGGTGATCTCTATGAGGATATCCCTTGGCATGGCCACATATGAACTCATTGCCTTCTGCTCTCATCTTTTCTTCCTGCTATAGTCTCTAACAGTGAGAGGTAATGCCAACATTCATTACGTGCTCAAACTAACATTTATTTATTATTTTGAGACAGGGTTTTGCTCTGTCACCCAGGCTGGAGTGCAGCGGTGCTATCATGACTCACTGCAGCCTCCGCCTCCTGGGCTCAAGCGATACTTCCACCTCAGCCTCCCAAGTAGCTGGGACTACAGGTGCACGCCACCACACCCAGCTAATTCATTTTTATTTTTAGTAGAGACGAGGGCTCCCTGTGTTGCCCAGACTGGTCTCTAACTCCTCCTGCCTCAGCCTCCTGAAATGGTGGGATTACAGGCATCAGTCACTGTGTCCAGACAAAATGATAGCATTTTATTATTTATTTATTTAGAGATGGGGATCTCAGTATTTTGCCCAGGCTGGTGCTGGACTCCTGGGCTCAAGTGATCCTCCCGCCTCGGCCTCCCAAAATGCTGGGATTACAGGAGTGAGCCACCGCCATTCCTTCCCGTCATTGCTTTCCCCTCACCAATCTCCAAATCTGTGTTTCTTGCCCCTTCAATATTTCTTGATTTCAGCACCTCCATTTCCACAGCTTCTGTCTTAATTAACTCATGTTTTCCTCAAATTCCTCCAGTCCATCTAGGGCAATTGTCTGAAACATGAAACTTATCATGTCATTCCAAGGCTTCCTTCAATAAATCCTTATAACCTTTAGGATATGACATCATTATCTTGGCATACAAGTCTAACCCATGGTCTAACCCATGACGTAACTCTCAGCCAGAGAAAACTCCTTTCTTTTGTCCATCAGGACATCTCTCACCTCTTTGTCCAAAGTGAACCCCTGTTCCTATTATCCTTCCTGATCCTCTTCCTTCTCAATATGGTTAACTCTTACTCATTCTTCAAGAATTAACCAAAAAAAAAAAAATCTGCTTTGGAAGTATTCCTAAGTTAACACCAGACTTAAGTGGGCAGTCCACTACTTTCCCTTATAGTATGCAACTGTCCTAAATCACATTCCATAGTTTTTAATTGGTGATTTACTTAGGTCATCTCCGTCATTGATCTGTGTGATGTTAGCAGTTAACTCAGTCCCTGACACACAGTAAGCTCTTAGGACTTGAATGATGACTAAGATTGAATGAATTAATTGAATGAATGAGTGAGTAGATGAAGGATGTGACAGGAGTGTAATTCTATTACAGTGGCCACTTGTCCTGGCTGCATCTTATTCAATGTACACACATGGCAGAACTGTTTATTACTGAGAAATAATTTAGCTAAGTCTGGGTGTTGGAAGGAATGCACTTGGAGTTTAAGTTTTAGCTCAGGGTAGGAGTAAGATCTTGTTGACAACAGAAACAACTCTAGTTCTGAAAATTTAGGGATCATTTATTTTTCTGTAATTGGAAAAATAAAATCCACTCTGTTAGAAGTTTGTCTCCTTAAGCCCGGGATTTCGAGACCAGCCTGGCAAGATGGCAAGACCCTCCCTGCTCCCTATTTATTTCTGCAAAAAAAAAAAAAAAAAAAAAAAGACAAGAAAAAAAAAAACAGAAAAGAAGTTTGTCTCATTACCAATCATATTCTTTGTCATTTGTTGCTGTTAATCTCTAGATTATATCTGAACTTAGTCATTTTCTGATCCTTGATATCACTGAGTATTTTCTCAAAGAATTTAAAATAGTTTTAATGTTTGCTTAAGTGAGGCAAATTAACAATGTAAATTTAATGTAAATAATTATGTTTTTCAGGACCTAATTTAAATCATTTTTGAGTTATCTGCTGTTTTAAGTTATTCAGATCAATGCTTCTAGCATCTAACTGTGGATAATAGAATTGAAACTGATTCTCTGAATTTTTAAGGAGTTGGGTGGCAGTGATGCTTTTTCTGGACTCTCATTCTGGAATGTTCTGCATTGAAGGACAGATTATTCTACTATAGATGAAGTTCTTTTTATTTGAATCTTTATAATACACCAAAAATGTTGTTAAAATAGTTCTATCATTGGTGTGTGTCTATGTAATAGTGGTTTCATATTACTTTAGGCATACCTACTCGGTGAAAAGAAGTACTGTATCATTCATGTTTTGTCTGACTTTCCTTCCTAGCCACAGCGACTTCCTAGTCAACTACCCTATTCTGTCCAGGAGCTCATTTCTTCCTCACTCACATTGAATTTCTGACTGCTCTATTTCTCCCTTTATGTTCAGGCAGTTATTTTTCCTTCCTATTTCACAAGAGACCATCTTCTTGCACTTTCTACAGACCTCAGTAACTCTCTATCAGAATGTAAACACACTCAAGATTGTCCCATTACAATTTCTTTTAAGAACTCAAACAATCAATAGTAACAAACAACCTGATTAAAAAATGGAGAAAGAAACTGAAGAGACATTTCTCAAAAGAAGATATACCAATGGCCAAGAGATACATGAAAAAAAAATGCTCCACATCACAAACTATCAGAGAAATGCAAACCCAAACCACAATGAGATGTCAACTCACGGGAGAGAGATCCAAGATGGCCGATTAACAACAGCTCAGGATTGTAGCTCCCAGAGAAAGCACAGAGAGCAAGTGGACGCCGCAATTTCAGATGAATTTCTGTTGCCCACAAACTGGGAGCTACCCAACGGAGGAGCCACATGGGTCACCAGCGTGACTCTTTTGGCCGGCGTGGCTGTTTTGCCGGCGCCCTGGTGCAGCACGGTGCGGTGCTTCTCAGTGCAGAGTATACAGGACTGGGTGCCCTTTGAGTCAGTCTCAGCTGATCCCATCCCCACAAGGAGAACAGCAATTGGAAGCGCTGAGGACTGAGAGTTTCACAGTAAGCACAGCTGAACCCGGGAAGGCCTAGCTCTGTGGGGAAAGGGCATCTGCCAAAGGAAAACTAAGAAACAGAAAAAACTTCATCACCAA
>CAUYLG010032427.1:0-10858 GCA_963573385.1 Cacajao melanocephalus
AAAAAAAAAAATTAGCTGGACATGGTGGCACATGCCTGTAGTCCCAGCTACTTGGGAGGCTGGGGCAGGAGAATCGCTTGAACTCGGGAGGTGGAGGTTGCAGTGAGCCGAGATTGCACCACTGCACTCCAGACTGGGTGACAGAGCAAGACTCGGTCTCAAAAAAAGAAAGAAAAAAGAAAAAGTATATACAGAGATGCCATCACAATATCCACCTCATTGGGTAGCTGTGAGAATTTAAGGAAATGATGTAATGAAAGAGCCAGCAAGTGGGAACCCCTGACATTGCTGGCTGCATGCACAGCCTCTCCCCTGCCCACCCCTCCATCAGCCCTCACCTGTGTCCAGCCCTAGGCCGGGTAGGGGCAGGGCTACAGCTATGGCTGTGTGGTTGATGCTGCACACAGACACCTGCCCAAGGAGGCGAGAAGAACCGAAATGAGCCCCGGGGGATGAATCTACCCTAAGAGGCACCGTAAGGGGGTGCTTTTCTAATTTTCCTGAAGGTTCCTATGGTTTAGCATGTCGTCCTGGGTTGGGGCAGTGGATGATGGATCTGCAGATCCCAGGTGGGAGGACAAGGGGGAGCATTCCCAGGACCCAGCCAGGCCCCTCTGCAAGAGCCACCCCTGCCCTGCCCTTCATGTCTGAAGTTACTGCAGGGAGAATGTCACCCAATAATCTTTACTGGCTCAGGAGAAGAGGGGCCAGGCTTAGACCCTGCCATGGAGGAGGATATTAATTAAGGCACCTTTGAAGGGAGGAAAATTCAAACAAGACTCACACTCTGAGAATTCTCCTCCATTGGAGATCTTTGGAAGTAGGGGAACCTCCTTGGATTGGTCCTTTTATTATGGGTCTTAATCATGGGCAAGCATCACAATCAATTTAAAGGGAAGCCTGGAAGTTCCACGGAGAATTGTGTGCTAAACTGGATTCTTTCCCTTCTAAACAAATGGGTAGTTTCCACCACACTTGCACATTTATAAAAATAGCACAAAGGTTCAAAATGTTGTTGGAAGTTCCAAGAAAGCTGTAATTCTGAGCTGAAGACGCCAAGTCCTGGCAGCCCAAGTGACTGAATTTTCTTCAAAACGTCTCCTTGGGTCCCTTGAGGGCTCAGAACCACAGTCTCATAGTTTGTCCCTGAAAGGGATAGTTCCGTGGTTCTCAAACTTGAGTGTACGTCTCATTTCTCTAGAGGACTTGTTAAGAACATCCCCAGAGCTTCTGATTCAGCAGATTTCCATTTCTAACAAGTTCCCTGGTGAAGTCAATGTTACTGGTCTAGGGACACACACAAGCCCAAGAAACAGAGAGATCTCTGGAGAAAAGAAGTTTTATAAAGTCCTGTCCTCACTATCTCACTAGGAATTCCTCAAGGTTAGGAAACTAGTCTCATTTATCTTTGCAGGCATGCAGTTGGAAACACAGAAAGTCTTCAGTCAACATGTGTGGAATTAAATGGAATTCTGGCGGAAGCAAGTCTTCAGGTGAAAGAGATCGAATCAGAGCAGTTAGTTCAAGAAGATGATGACAAACACAAAACCAAAAAGTTCTAGAGAAGGTGTGGTCCTGCCAATGGAGTCAGAGATTCTAGGACCCAAATCTTTGCCATTTTATGAGGGAGCATAACCACTTCTGAAGTTTGATTCATGGAATCATAGACTAGTAGAATCTTAGAGGTAGAGGGGCCCCAACGGAGTCCAAGTCACCCACTTTATAGAAAGGAAAACTGAGGCTCAGAGAGTTGATTATCTCTGCAAGGCCCTCGTGGCTCACCATGGTTAGACCTGATGCCACTTCCATCATCTCATTGCAGGTACCCTTAGGAAATTATCAATGCAGCCAGCATTATGATAGGAGCTTTGAAAATACCTGGGAACACCCTAAAACATTTGCTGTGAAATGCCTCACAGCTTCTCTGTATAGGAACTGATGAGAGATGTTTCCAGAAAACAAACTTCCTTTGTGTGTGTGTCCTTCTTATGCTGACAATTGGTTCTGATAAAAGACATCCTTGTCTCCTTGGCCTGGCAGAAGAACACACAATGCGTCTCATGACAGGATTTTCAGCCACAGTTGGAAGAGAGTTTATGGGGCCATAATAAAATGCCATCCCTCTAACCATAAAGTGATGATCTGGATTCCATTAACAGCTCTTCTGGTACTGTCAGCTTGACTCCATAGTCCATGTATTGGGCAAACGAGTGCCTTTTACCCTTCCAGAGAAAGGGAACTGAGCCAGGACAATTTTAAGCAACATTCCTACTTCAGCAGAATGACAAGGTATAACCTCAGAACTATTTCCTCCTCTCAAGATTGCAGCCTTGTCACTAATCAGCCTCTCTCCCATTCTTCTTAAATTCAATCACAGCCATGTAATCATACTGTAAATATTTGGTGCCATCTGCCTAGGGAAGTTAGGACACATTTGGAGAAGGAATGAATATGAATTTTACCCTCCATGACAAGGGTAAAATCATTTCATCTAGAGACTGAAGAGGGCTCTGAAATCCTAAGTGAAACAGTATTAGAGTCCTCTGACCCCAGGCAAGCCCGGCCTCTGTCCAAATGATCTTGAGCCTCTCCTCAACCTGTCTGACCCTCAGTCTCTTCTTCAAAATAGGGATAATACCTTACAATACTGACAATACTGTTGTGAGACTCGAAAGAGAAAATAATCATAATTTATAGCTAATATTTATTGAGCACTTAATTAGCACCAGGCCTTGTTCTGAATGCTTTACAGATGTTGGCTTGTTTATTCTTCATACACACCTTAGAAAGTAGGTTTGTTACGGTTCTTCTTTAACAGGTGAGGACAGTGAGTCTAGAGAGGTTAGATAACTTGCTTGAGTTCTCCTACCTCATGTTAAAGTTAACTAAATATGGCCTGAGAAGGACTCCGTACTTCTATATTTGAGTCCTTGTGGAAAAACTGCAACCAAGTTTAATAAGTAGACAAGATTAAAAGCCTAACTTCAGAGTATCACCTGTAACAATAGCTGAGTTTTGGCCAATCCAGCAGTCATACTTCAACCATTCATACACTGCTGAGGGTTCAAACTGCATTCAAATAGAGCAAATGCCGGCCTTTAAGCAATCCAGCCATTCTGTGCCTCACTTTTGATTTCTGTACATCATTTCCCATTTTTTGTCTATAAATCTTCTTCCACCACATGGCTATACTGGACTTTCTGTGAATCTGCTGTGATTCTGGGGGCTGCCCGATTCCCAAATCATTCATTGCTCAATTAAACTCTTTTAAATTTAATTTGGTTGAATTTTTTTATTTTTTGTCACTAGGAAGTAGAGGAGCTGGAATCTGAGCCCATTGTGATGGCTCCGTAGCCCTCACTCTTAACCACCAAGCTATACTTAAGATGAATATGAAAGGATTTTGTGCTTTTAGATCTGCCATTTCCAGAATACTCAAGACTCACCAGGACTGTGCTGGCTCTCTGGGGTCAGTTCTTTCCTTGCCTGGATTCAGGGCTTAAGAGCTATGGTCCAAACTTGCCTAACTCCTGCCAAGTGGAAAGGAAAAAAAAAAAAACCCCACTTAATAATATGATGAAAACAGATGCTTGCCTCCCTGGATAGCTGCAGTCAGCAGCAGTCCAGTAAATCAAGCCACTGGTGGTTCCCATTCTCACTCCTTGATAAGCTCAGTAGGAGCAAGGGCTCGGGGGAGAATGAAGGATGGGACAGGTGTGACAGAAAAAGGACACCGATCTTTGAGGGGCTGTTGGGAATAGATGGACTACAGTCTGGACATTAGGCAAATAACCAAAAAATGGATTTCAGAAAATGTGACACTCCAATTCCCAGCAAAGTTCCCACGAGCAGATGGTTTGTGGGCACTTAATAAGAGAACTGTGAAAAATGTAATGATACAAGTGAAAAAAAACTGTAACAGTTTCTAGGACAGTGGAAGAATGAAGGGATTAAGGAACTAGAGTATGATTTCCAGGCAGCACTAAGGCCTACTTGAAGTCTGCGATTATGAAATTTACATGAGACCAATCCATGTGGCTTTATGTTTTGCTGTAGCCACATTCAGCTACACAGACATGAGGGAAAGGCTGGCAAAAGTTGGACTTAACCAGGGTTATCATGTAGCCAAGTGAGAACGATGAATCAGAAAAGAGGCAAAGGTAGTTGACAGTGACTACAGTGATTCCCTATGGAATTAAATCTGGGGAAGCAAGGAACAGAGGAATTGAGGTGAAGGACAGTAAAAAGATAGTAGGATCAATGAACTGAAAGTCCAGATAAGGTCACAGAATTGCTGGAGTTGGAATACTAGTAGGGGTAAGCTGGGAAGATAGGAGGTTTAAATTGAATTTATGGAAGGATTAAAGTTACTGTAATTACAGGGTCAAGATAAGAGAATAGGGTGGTTGAGATCTAGCCTGGAACAGTACCTCATGCTTGTAATCGCAGCACTTTGGGAGGCCAAAGTGGGTGGATCACTTGAGGTTAGGAGTTTGAGATCAGCCTGGCGAACATGGTGAAACCCCGTCTCTGCTAAAAATACAAAAATTAGCCAGGTGTGGTGGCAGGCACCTGTTATCCCAACTTGGGAGGCTGAAGCAGGATAATGGCTTAAACCCAGGAGGCTAGATGTAGCAGTGAGCCAAGATTATGCCACTGCACTCCCATCTGGGAAACAGAGAGAGGCTCCGTCTCAAAAAGAAAATTAAAAAACAAACAAACAACAACAACAACAAAAAACGAGAGAGAGAGAAGTAAGCAGTCTGGTGGAAGACAAGAATATTGGAGAAAAGAATCTCAAAACTATTAAAGGATGATTCATGATAATTATGACAAGAGTAATCCTGGACAGAGTAGTAGTAAGCCAAGAGCTAAAACTGTTCTTAGAACTAGGAATAACCAGAGAATTTTAAAAAATTACCTAAAGGTGACCCAAAACACTATGAAACATGATTAAAAACATGATTAAAATTTTCTAAAGGGACAGAGAAAAAAACTGGCTCACGAAGAGTTTCAAAGGGACATTGGGGAGATAAATTAAAGCTGTTTTGTAATGAGTGAACAACAGAGAGAGAGAGAGAGAGAGAGAAAAAGAGAGAGAGAGACAGCAAGCCATGATCATAATGAGCCAGCAGAAGTTTAAGAAAGAAAAAAAAAACCAAGGCATGCAAAATGTATGTTTATTCCTAGACGGAACAGATCTAGAGGATCCAGAGAACTCTATAGAACAGATCTCAGCAAGGCAAATGACTGACCCTAATGAGGCAGATTCCCTGTATACAGAACAATCAAGTAGAACTGTTAGGTAGAGCCAGTCATTCAACTAATACTTAATGACTACCTACTGTGTGTCAGGCCCTGCAGATACAAGGAAGGAAAAGACCCCCACCTGAAAGAGACACAAATAATAATGTGACACAATGAAGCAGGCAGACCAAAAAGATGCAGAGTGCTGTTGTTGTTAAATATAAACGTATCGAGCCAGTCTGGTAGGTCTCTAATGATATGTGCTAAGAGAGAGAAGGACAGTGAGGAAATGGTTGACTATCCCTTAGGAGAAAAGGAGAGAAGGAATAGTTGACTATCCCTTGGTAGAGAGAGAGAGAGAGGGAATGGTTGACTATCCCTTGGTAGAGAGAGAGAGAGAGGGAATGGTTGACTATCCCTTGGTAGAGAGGGAGAGAGGGAATGGTTGACTATCCCTTGGTAGAGAGGGAGAGAGGGAATGGCTGACTATCCCTTGGTAGAGGAGAGAGGGAATGGTTGACTATCCCTTGGTAGAGGAGAGAGGGAATGGTTGATTATCCCTTGGTAGAGAAGGAGAGACGGAATGGTTGACTATCTCAGGCTCTATGGCAAGCTTAGCAATGCCATTTTTTTGAGTCCCTGGCAGACATTATTAATCAATTATGGCCCTGTCCCCCTCAGCCTGGCTTTTTTTTTTTTCTTTTTTCTTTTTTTGAACTAAATATTCTTGGGACTTTTTTTTTCTGGATTCTTTCAACATGGCACTTCGAGTACCGACAAACAATCTGTGAGAATTGGCACATGAAATAGAATCTTTCTGCCAACCTGGTTTTAGAGCCTGGTGCTCTGCAACAAAGATTGAAGTATTCAATTTTACCCATGTCTGAAAAACTGAATAAAGATAAACTAGCTAATCACATGAGACACTGTCTGATTATAAGTGCTTACCTTCTTCAGTGAGAAATAAGGGCAGGCAGACAAGGCTAGCCATGTGAAGGGTCAGCACCTGAGCTTCCAGGTAAAGCCACATTCATGATCAAGGGCTGCCAGGTGGGCATGGGGTCAGAGCAAAGCAAATAGAAAGATTGTAAGAGATAATTCTCATCAAACTATGAAACCGGTATGGATCCTCCACTATAAGAATATAAAACAGGCCAGCCACAGTGGCTCACGCCTGTAATCCCAGCACTTTGGGAGGCCGAGGCCCATGGATCATCTGAGGTCAGGAGTCTGAGACCAGCCTGGCCAACATGGTGAAACCCCGTCTCTACTAAAAATACAAAAAATTAGCTGGGCCTGGTGGCAGATGCCTGTAATCCCAGCTACTCAGGAGGCTGAGGCAGGAGAATCACTTGAACCCAGGAGGTGGAGGGTGCAGTAAGCTGAGATTGCACCACTACACTCCAACCTGGGCAACAAAAACAAAACTCCATCTTTAAAAAAAGAAAAAAAAAAAAGGCCAGGCACGTTGTCTCACACCTGTGATCTCAGCACTTTGGGAGGCCCAGGTAGGTGGATCACAAGATCAGGAGTTTGAGACCAGCCTGGCCAACATGGTGAAACCCCATCTCTACCAAAAATACAAAAAAATTAGCCAGGCCAGGTGGCAGATGCCTATAATCCCAGCTACTTGGGAGGCCGAGGCAAGAGAATTACTTTAACCTAGGAGGTGGAGGTTGCAGTGAGCGGAGATCATGCTACTGCACTCCAGACTCTGTCTTGGGAAAAAAAAAAAGAATATAAAATTAGGACATCAGAATACAAGGAAATTGCATCCGACAAGCCAGCAGGCCCCAGCCTTTTTGGTACCAGGGACTGGTTTCATGGAAGACAATTTTTCCAGGAATAGAATGGGAATTATTTCACCTCAGATCATCAGCCATTAATTAGCTTCTCACAAGGAATGTACAACTTAGATTCCTTGCACACATAGTTCACAACAGAGTTTGCCCTCATGTGAGAATCAAATGTCACCACTGATCTCACAGAAGGTGGAGCTCAGGTGGTAATGTTCGCCTGCCTTTCACTTCCTGCTGTGCAGCCTGGTTCCTAACAGGCATGGACTGATACCGGTCCACAGCCTGGAGCTTAGGAACCCCGGCTATAAGCATTTAATTTACGAGACTTGAACTACATGGGCTTGTCAAAGAGGACAGAGAGACAGATGGGCTGACAGCAAAGACGACCAGGCAACACAGCCCTGGGATCCCACACACAGACACCTGAGATGCAGCCCCTGAGCCCCCTCAGGTGCTTCTGTCCCTGTGTGCCTCCAGACTGTGACCAGCTCTCAGTGCTTACGGGTAACTGAAAGGATATTCCAGACATAATTTAGGCTATCTTTGTTTTTTACCCCAGCGCGACTTCCCCCGCATCCCCTGCATTTAGGGCACTTGATTAGGGCACCATGGTCCTTGGCCAGGAAATAATCAATTCTTCCCTCTCCAATTCCCTTATTAGTCAGCCGCCAGCTGCGACATTGCATCAGCCTGACAGTGTAGAATGCAGTTGATGAGCTAGGGCTCTCTTTGACTCAGTCGTGCTCTATTCATATGTTCTGAAAGAACCGCTGGGGATTATTCTGAAAACTCGCTTCTACTATATTAGGGAGATA
Organism: Cacajao melanocephalus; assembly: GCA_963573385.1. Taxonomy (NCBI): domain Eukaryota; kingdom Metazoa; phylum Chordata; class Mammalia; order Primates; family Pitheciidae; genus Cacajao; species Cacajao melanocephalus. The sequence continues at coordinate 7,862 of CAUYLG010032427.1, forward strand.
CCCTAAACTACTTAATGGATCTAAGACATATCGTGAACTCATTAGCAAATCATTTCCCACTTAGTAACATTTTCCAAACATTTGTGCAAATTCTGGAGGCATCTGTGGCTCTCCTTACACCACTGCATACAATGCTGGCAGGAACTGCTAATAAGCTGAGTAAGAGTCAGGCTGGGAAAGGGTTTCTGAGGGCTGGAATAATGAGTAGGAACTAATAAGATGAAGTGTAATTGGTAAAAATGTCAAGCCCTGCATATAGGGTTTGAAATCAACTGTGTAAACCAAAGCAAGGGAGACAGCTGGTCACATGATAAAATCTGGAGCCAGGATAGCAAGTCCAACCAACCCTGGCACCTGTGGCTGACACCCCTAATCAGTCCTGGTCTCAAAATCAAAGTTCAGCCACAAGATTCCTCTTGACACAGCACCCCAAGTTCTCATCACCCATAGACTGGACGGAGCTTATGAAAAGAAACCGATTTGTCCACCAGATGTTACTTTCCAATCACTCCCATTAGACCCATCGCAACGTTATGCCCCAGTCATCTCATCAACGGCTTTCCCAGAGAGAGACTCTCCTGACAAAAATGGACCTTAATCTTCCTCTTTCTGCCAGAACTTTCCCATGAATGAATATTTTGGTGAGTCTCATTGATTTGATTGCCAAGAGCCGGAAATGACAGCTTTTAATTCCAGTATTGGGCAGGGCGCAGTGGCTCACACCTATAATCCCAGCACTTTGGGAGGCTGAGGTGAGTGGATCTCCTGAGGTCAGGAGTTCGAGACCAGCCTGGTTAACATGGTAAAACCCCATTTCTACTAAAAATGCAAAAATTAGCTGGGTGTGGTGGCACACCCCTATAATCCCAGCTACTCAGGAGGCTGAGGCAGGAGAATCGCTTGAACCCAGTAGGCAGAGGTTGCAGTGAGCCGAGATCACACCACTGCACTCCAGCCTGGGTGACAGAGCGAAACTCTGTCTCATAAATAAATAAATTCCCAGTATCCATGAGTCTCAGGGAGCAATTTCATCAGAGCAATTTCTTCAAAAGCCACCATCCTAAGGGTCACTAATGGCAAGGTTACTGATGTTCAAGGGAAAATGAACTCATGAACTCAGCCTTCTCCACTGGCCCACCACTCCCTGCCCTATACCTTATACCCCAACATGTCAAACTGCCTGTCTATAGTCCCTACACGGCACCCTCTCTGCTAGGAATGCCCTCAGCTCCCTGTTCAGCTTAAGACCCAGCCCTGTGGTCACCCATTTTGAAAAACTTTCCTCGATGGGCCACTCTCCACTGGCCTCAGTGGCCTTCCTCTGAGCCCCAACACTCCTTGCTTACCTCTGTCTGTCTTCCACTAGTATCTCAGACATGCAGCTACCTGGCCACATGCAGTGTCTTCTATGAATCCCTAGTACCGGACCTAGTACCAGGTACCTGGCTGTCCTGTCTGGGTCCTTGTTTATTTCCTTTGGTGTGTACACGAGCTTCCAGGTAAGGCTTGTGGGTGGGGGTTGTGGGAGGGCCGGAAAGAGAGAGATTGCAATTAACCTGCCATGATTTGGAATGGGCTGGGAAAGCTGGTCAGTAGAGGCATAATAAAGAACAGGTTACAGCTGGGATCCTCAACAGTCGATAACATCAGAAACAGGTGGGGATGGCTGGGCATGGTGGCTCATGCCCATAATTTCAGCACTTTGAGAGCCCGAGGTGGGTGGATCACTTGAGGTCAGGACTTCAACACCAGCCTGGCCAACATAGTGAAATTGTCTCTATTAAAAATACAAAAATTAGCTGGGCATGGTGGCAGGCACCTGTAATCCCAGCTACTCGGAGGCTGAGGCAGGAGAATCACTTGAACCTGAGAAGCAGAGGTACGGTGAGCTGAGATTGCACCACCACACTCCAGCTACACGCTGGACCCAGGGAATCAGAATCTCTCGGGTTAAGGCTCAGGAATCTGCACTTGTAATTGGTCCAGGTGATTCTTAAGCACAACAAATCTGAGAACTCTGTCTCTAGGGATACGTGAGCCTGAGAGACCATCTGCCAAGGGTCTAGAAAAGTAGTGGCAGTGCACCCCATTCCCCAGTCCTTCCATGTTCTTCCCTCAAACCAGGCGTGGCCTTGGAAATACGGCAATCATACATCCTGGAGTCTCTTACGTCTCCTGATGCAAATATTCTGTTCCAGGGTCAGATCATGTGCATGACACATATATCTGGCATTCAATTAGGTTCAGAAAATAAAGAAGACAGGCACTGTTACCCTCCACTTGTAGATGAGGAAGCTGAGGCTCAGAGAGGTTCGATGACAAGTGCACAGTCACGGGATTGAGTGGTGGCGGCACAGGGTTTAAATCCCAAGTCGGTCTGACTCTAATACCTGCATTTTTAGCCACTGCTCCCGGTAGGTGGCCAAGAGTAAAGAGCCCTCCTACCCTCCCCATCACCAGATAACACACTGACTGACATCTGAGCCTGAAATGAGACCCAGGAGATAAAGCTCAAGACACACTCCCCTAAATGCAAATGTCCCCACTTCACTCTCTGTCCTGGGCAGTGCCCTGGGAGGCATCGCTCAGGCCCCAGAGACTCACCTGCTGCACCTACCAGAGTTCAAATGCGCCCTCTCAGCGCCAGGCCCAATGAGTAACAATGTGCAGTGATGTCGCCCCACAAATACTTACGGTATTTACTGGCCTGCAAGTCCCATCAATCCATAAGCCAGCTTTGAGGTCATGACTTGGACTTATTCATCTTTCATCAATGCCTGGCTCAGGGCTGGCACACAGAGGGCATTGAACCTAAGGCACCATGGGCAAAATACAATGGTTGGCATGTACCGTCAGGCCCTGGCCTCAAGAGGCTCACAGTGCAGGGGTCATTGAGACAAGTATAGGGGCAATTGCAGAGCTAGGCAGGCTAAGAGGAATTATTGTTCAATAAGCACAATCTATGCTTAACCAGAACAGCCTAACTCCAGATCACAC
>CAUYLG010032428.1:0-55075 GCA_963573385.1 Cacajao melanocephalus
GCGACAGAGTCTCTCTTGGTCACCCAGGCTGGAGTGCAATTGCACAATCTCAGCTCACTGCAACCTCCGCCCCCCAGGTTCAAGTGAGTTTCATGCCTCAGCCTCCTGAGTAGCTGGGACTACAGGTATGTGCCACCTGCCTGACTAAGTTTTGTATTTTTAGTAGAGTCAAGGTTTCACCATGTTGGCCAGGCTAGTCTCGAACTTCTGACCTCAAGTGATCCGTCTGCCTCAGCCTCCCAAAATGCTTGGATTACAGGTATGAGCCACTGTGTCCAGCCTAGGTACAACAATTTCATGAAGCAAGTATTATTTTGCAGAAGAGGACACTTGGACTTAATAATAGTAACAGCTGAAACTTATTGGATGTTAATTGTGTGCCAACTGCTGCTCTAAGTACTTTACAATAATCATATTGTTCAATATTCACAACAAACCAATGAAGTAGGTACTTTTATTATTCCTATTGAGAGGAGAACACATACAAGCTTACATACAAGCATACAAGAATACTTACTAGTTTACATAGCTATTAAGTTTCAGTGGGGCTGAAACTCACACACAGGTTTGCTAATTTCAAAACCCATGTTATTTTCACTGTGCCATACTACCTGCCAACATTTACCCAAAGATCTATAACTTAAATTTCTAGAATGTTCTTTGATGAGCTCATTTCCTATATTACGGATGTATTCCCATATACCTAATAATAATCAGTTTCTAAGTCCTGCTAGTCATTCCTATGAAATCTTTTTGTTAATTTGTTAATTTAAATTTCTACTACCACCATATGCCAGAATACAGTCTTCATTCTACTTCCCATAAACTGGAAGACAGTCTGAAATGGAAGACATTCCTCTACCATTTTTACCATATTAATGGTGATTAATAAACAAAACAAAACAATATTTTTATTTCTTCTTGCCATTACTGACTAAAATATATCTGACGACCTGTCTGATATTTGAGCCTCTCCATATTTGTGCCCCACCCTAGGATTCAGTAGCAATTTTCCCCCTTCCCTTTCCCACATGACTACTCAACACATCTGCTTATGTTGGTTTCTTCATCTTTGTCATGCTTCTCCATCTCTTTCAAGCCTGGCTCAAGACAGACTCATTCACTCACATCCCCTTCTGTGACTACCCCAGCCCCCATGTCCTCTCCTCCCACCCCAACCCAATTGTTACAGGACTATGGTGAGAATTCAATGAATGGCCCAGTGTAAAATGCCTAATATGTGAGTGATGCTTCGTAAATACGAGTTTCTATTCTTTTTCTTTTGCCTCCTTCTATTTGTAATTTAATAGCATTTGTCATCTGAAACATACTCTTAATACTTAATTACGTGGCATTTCATATCATTGTATTGATTATAGATGGCATCATGAGTTTTCATTCATCTTTCCAGGTAGATAACAAACTTCTAGAGATCAGGAACTATCTTACTCTTCTTCATCACCAATGAGAAAATCCCAGGGCTGGACACATAGTACAAAGTCAGTATGTACTTGTTGACTTGATAGGACAGAAATATGATACAAACAAGTGTTAAGAAAGAAAGGCTAATTCTCTTCCCCATTTTTATACACTTTATTATGCTGTTAATATTTGATCTGAGAAGCAGGTTCTAAACATCTCTCCTTCCTTTTAGATTTCACAAGAGAGAGGGTAAAAGAAAATTTTACCCAATCTCCAAGGCTTTAATCCATAGAGACTTGAGAGAAGAGGGAGGACTTTGTTCTTTTTTCTGGAAGTTAAGCTGTGCCCATCTTCCACTTTCACTCCCAGTCCAAAGATTATTAACAGGCTGGTCAAGGTGGTTCACGCCTGTAATCCCAGCACTTTGGGAGGCCAAGGCAGGCGGATCACCTGAGGTCAGGAGTTCGAGGCCAGCTTGGCCAACATGGTGAAACTCCCTCTACTAAAAATACAAAAATTATCTGGGCATGGTGGCACACACCTGTAATCCCAGCTACTCGGGAGGCTGAGGCAGGAGAATCGCTGGAATCTGGGAGGCAGAGGTTACAGTGAGCCAAAATCTCACCACTGCACTCCAGCCTGGGTGAAAGAGCAAAACTCTGTCTCAAAAAAAAATGAACACATGTGATATTGCAGAGTACTAACATCAATCAACCATTAGCTCTGGACTGTTCGTCATTGTAGTAGGGAAAACAGGTTTTAAAGAACGTGCTCATTCTCTGAAACTCATGCTTAGAATAACTGGTTTTAAGCCACTCTTGAAGAAAATTCTCCAGATAATTCTTTTCAAAAAAAAAAAAAAAAAAAAAAACAAAAAATAGTGGGCCTATTTGGACAGATAATTCTTAAATTCGTCCACCCAACTTTCCCATCTCCACTGCTTCCACTCTGGTCTAAGAGGCCATTGTCTTTTAACTGTGGTTTTTAAAAAAATTCTCCTACCTTCCAGCTTCCATTCTTGCTGCCTTTCAATGAATTCCCCACTCAGAGGTAAGAAATATCTTATTAAAAAAAATTTTTTTTTAATTTTTTGAGACAGAGTCTGGCTCTGTCACCCAAGCTGGAGTGCAGTGGCGTGATCCTGGCTCCCTGCAACCCCCGCCTCCTGGGTTCAAATGATTTTCCTGTCTCAGTCTCCCGAGTAGATGGGATTACAGGCACGTGCCACCATGCCCAGCTAATTTTTGTATTTTCAGTAGAGATGGGGTTTCACCATGTTGGCCAGGCTGGTCTTGAACCCCTGACCTCAGGTGATCTGCCCACCTCAGCCTCCCAAAGTGCTAGGATTCCAGGCGTGAGCCACTGCACCCAGCCAGAAACATCTTTTGAAAACATAAAGAAAATCAGGCTGTTTGCTGCTTAAAATCCTCCTGTAACTTCCTACTGTTGTACATGTGGAAGGCCATGTGGCCTAAGGACCTCCCCATCCCGCCACCCCATCACCACCACAGCAGATATACGGTGCTCCAATCACACTGGCTGTGTATTTATTCCTCAAGAGCACCAAATGCTTCCATATGCTTGGGATCTTCTCAAGTACTGTCCACCTTGCTGCTCTGCTTCTCCACCCCTGCCGCTTCCTATGCCTGTCTTTGTTTTCTAGAATCCTTGTTCAAATGTCTCCTCCTCTGAGCCATTCTTGACACCTGAACTAAACACTAGACTCCCTGCTCTGCCTTTCATTATTCTTTATCATAACAGCTTGTTTCCTGTATAAGACTTATCAACATTTGTAATTAAGTATTTATTTTTCTTTTACTTATTTATTGCATAGCTCTTCTTCTAGACTCTAAGCTCTACGAAGTGGTACCATAGACGTAGGCCAACAAGTAGATGTTCAATAAATCTAGTGGCAGCAACTCAGGACTGGCTTATTTTTGTCAAAGACTGAGACTAAGGAGAAGTTTAATAAAAAGGCATTCATCAGCTCCTTGATATGCCTCATTATGGTACAATTGCTAGGTAGTTTTGCTTCAAGGTGGGGGCAGGACCAGATGCCTCACTGACATTCCTTCAGCACTGAGATTCTGGGAGTCGAAATGCTGAGAATCCCACAAGCCCCTGTCAGTCTGAGCTAGCAGCTGCTTTGCAGAGGGGAGAAAATAAAGTTACCAGGCAGATGGGGTGGGGGAGGGGTGGGAAGATGCAGGCAGTCATTGCTAATGGGGTATGACAGAGCTGGCGGGAGCAGTTTGGGGGTGTGGGAGGACCTTGGCCGCAGGAATGCCTTTTTCCCCAGGACAAAGCGGGCAGTGACGCAGAGCATAGGGAAGAGCGGCATTTGATTCAACCAAAGGAGTGGTCAATGCAGCCAGGCATGGTTGCCCTGGGAAGAGATGCCTCAACCAGAGGCAGAATTAAAATCTGAAAACAAAGAGCAGAACTATTGCTGTGTCTCCAGGCCTTTTGGGGTTAGCTGACTTTGAAAACCTGACTGAGGTCAGAGACAGAGGCAAAGAGATAATGCCTCCTAATTTTAATCAAAAGATTGCTTAAAGAGACCCCAACATTGTCTTAATTGCAGGTTCTGCCTGGATCATGAAAAATCGCTTTCCTGCATGAAAAATACTGCTCATCCTGCAACTTCCTTGTAGCTGAGAGGTGGCACCTTGTTATCCTCAGTGGACATAACTGGCTTGCAGCCCCCAGTGCCTATTTCATGGGAAGACATCAGAACCCCACTCTCGGTCTACTCAGCAGCCACACAGAAGCTGCGGCACACCCAGATTCCCACTCAGCCACCCTGGCACACCTCTGTGAATCCATAGGTCCAGACCAGGGCATAAATCATGTTAATTTATATCTTCAATAAAGTTATCATTTAAAAGAATTTAAAGTGTCCTCATCCACAAAAAAGAAAGCCTGGACTTTTCTTGAACAAGATACCCCTCAGAACTGAATATTTCTTTTCCTTAAAAAACACTTTGTCATTGGGATCAAACCAAAAGGAGTTAACATTTTTCTGCAACAATACTTTGAGCTTTCCTGTTTGAATTTGTTTTGTTTCAAAGGAGGTGATGGTGTTGCAATCTTAAAAATTTGGTCCCAACTACAGAATTGACTTAAGTAGTAGAGGTAAGTGATTCCTGGATAAACTATCTAGCAAACGGTAACCAGAAGAAATGTATTCCTTTCTTTAATGAGTGTGGATTTCAATCTGTCGGCAACAAAGATAGAGGGAGAAGGAGATCAGAGAAGGGCAAGAGGATGGAGGAACAGGGAAGTGTAGCTGTCCAACAAGAACTGCAGGCTTGCTGGTGGGTGGGACCTGGTGGAGGAAGTGATGTCTGATTCCTCTGTCAACCAGACCCATTTCCAATTGGCTTTGTGAATCCTAGGTGGTAGCCCCAACAAAAGGATGATGGCATTTACTCGCCTTTACATTATTTTAATACCCGGCAGGGGAAAATGCAACACTCTGACAACAGCCTTAGAAATAGCATCCCACCTGGATTGTTAAGACCACAGCAACTGACACATTCGGCCAAGTTCTTAAGGTGAAGTCTCAGTAAGCCAGTCCAGGTGTAATCTCACTCTGGTGGGTTGACAGCAGGAAACAAGATGAAAAATAAGGAGCAGATCTGAATAATAAATCACTGTTACTGGGCACCATAACACAGATGAGAAAATTTCCCCATCTCTGCGGGCTTGCCCTCCTGCACAAGGAATAACTACAGGACATGATCTCAAACAAACACCTATAGATGCATCTTGCAGGAAGTGTGCACCCTTCAATGAAAGATCCTCTTCTGCACTTGCTATGCAGCCCAGCTGAAATGGATCAGGTCTCAAATCTGGTAAAGATGGTCTTTCCCCTTGATTTTTGGGTGGGGAGTGGGAAGTGAGACAGAGGTGGGCCCGAGTTTATGTTTTAAATCATTTATTTTCTTGATTCTGTGGATAACTGCAATTATATCTCCTCTTCCCCTTCACTCTCTGTCCTGGGCTTCCTCCCGAAGGATGAAAGGATCTGGAAGCCGCATTTCTCCCCCTCAGCTAAGCCTGCCTCTTCTCCCCTTCCCAGACAGCGGCACACAGCACCTGGAGCCCCAGCATCGCCGACGTCCGACCCCGGCAGGCTGGCGCAGCGAGGGCGCCGAGCTGCAGCCTTTCTTTTTCCAGCTGCACAGGAGATTTAATTTTAATTAATCGTGAGAGCTACAGCACTGAGGATTGAATTTTCGAAATAGAGCACACTCTGCTTGTTTCTTTCTTTCTTTTCCATTTCCCTTCCACCCTTCCCAATGGCATCGAAATTTAAAGAAACGAATGAGCAGTCTCACCCACACCTGCCCAGGGACCGGCGCTGGCGGAGGATGCGGACAGCCGGCGGGGAGCGGTCCTGGTCCGGAATGCGGGTCTGCCGCGGCGCGCGGGCGGGGCCGGGCCGGAGAGGGGGCGGGGTCCCGGCGGTCACGTGGGCTCGAGCACCGCCCCGCCCTCCCGCCTCGAGTTGCCCTGCGAACCCGAGGGGCCAGCGGTCAAATGCTCTGGCACTCCGCTGCAGGAATGGCGGGCTGGACTAAGGGCAAGAGCTTCCTGGCGCCTGGTTTGCTGCAGGGCCAAGTGGCCATCGTCACCGGCGGGGCCACGGGTATCGGAAAGGCCATCGTGAAAGAGCTCCTGGAGCTGGGTACGTGAGCGGGCCACAGGTGCAGAGACGTGGCTGGGGTGACCTGGGGTAACCCGGGGTCGGGAGCCAGGGGCTCTCGGCGGGGCTTGGGGAGTGTGGAGCTGCAGAGCAAAGCGGGGGCAGGTGAACGCGAAATTACGACCACTAAGGGTACAGAAGAGAGCAGCTCTTCCTAAGAGCTAGTTTTTAGCCACTGGTTAAAAACTAAGGGGACCACTGAGGCCAGAGACTGTGCCCGAGGTAGGCAATAAGAACACCAGTGAGAAACATGCTGTGCAATTAGTTTTATATTCAGATTTAAATGAATCCATTTTATATGTTTAATTTGAGTGATTGGGAAACGTGGGAAGACTTCATTTAACTGGAAAAGGTTGTGAACATCCTGGGAGTCTCTCATAGTATCTTCTCACATCTCTTGACATAACCACAGCAAGGAAATATACTGAATATTTACCTTAACTTGGGTGAAGGAAGGCCTTTGTAAACACATAAAAGAGAGTAAACCACAAAGGGGAACATAAATAAATCTACCTATATGAAGATGTAAATCCTCATTGAGTTAAAAAAATGTAAAGTTTAAGGGCATATGAAGAAAAATGTTTACAACATAAGATAAATTGTTGTTGTTGGTTTTGAGATAGGGTCTCACTCTGTTACCCAGGCTGGTCTCGAACTCCTGGGCTCAAGGGATCCTCCTGCCTTGCCTCTGACTCCCAAAGTGTTGGGATTACAGGCTGCCCCAATAAACTCGGCCAACAGTCTTATATATAAAGAGCTCTTACAAATAAGGAAAAAAAGCAAACACACTGATAGAAAAATTAGACTAATGATATGGACTAAGTGTTCCAAAAGAACTAGAGACAGACAAGAAACATATGAAAAAATAATTAACTTCGTTGGTAATAAAATATAAAACAGTAAGATGTCATTTTTCTAAGAAAATTTTGAAATATTGGGAAAAATTAAAGTGTTGATGCAGGAGTGAGAAGGCAGGCAGGAATGTAAATTATTACAAACTCTTTGGAGGGCAATTTGGAAAAAAAGATCCAAAGCCTTCACAATGTCCATGTTCTTTTACAGTAATTCCTTTCTCAGTTATTTAAGGAAACAGAAGCAAGCAAATATTTTCATGCAAGGAAAATCTTATTTGAGTAGTGAAAAAATGGAAATTACCTGAAAGTCCAATATGAGGGAAATAGTTAAATCAATAACAACGAAATATAATGTTACCATTTAAATATCTTGCTATTGGTTCTGGCACAGTGTCTCATGCCTGTAATTTCAGCACTTTGGGAGGTCGATGCAGGCAGATAACCTGAGGTCAGGAGTTCAAGACCAGCTTGGCCAACATGGTAAAACCCCATCTCTACTAAAAATACAAAAGTTAGCCTGGCATGGTGGCGCACACCTGTAGTCCCAGCTACTTGGGAGGCTGAGGCATGAGAATCACTTGAACCTGGGAGGCAGAGGTTGCAGTGAGCTGATATCTTGCCACTGCACTCCAGCCTGGGCAACAGAGCGAGACTCCATCTCATTAAATAAATAAATGTCTTGCTATTGAAGACTTATTTGGAGAAATGCATATCATATATTGGGAAAAGAGGATTCTAAACCTAATAGCATTCCAATTTTACTTTTAATAAGAAATATATAGGCTGGGCACGGTGGCTCACGCCTTTAATCCCAGCACTTTGGGAGGCCAAGGCGAGTGGATTACGAGGTCAGGAGTTCAAGACTCAGCCTGGCCAAGATGGTGAAACCCTGTCTCTACTAAAAATACAGAAATTAGCTGGGTGTGGTGGTAGGCACCTGTAATCCCAGCTACTTAGGAGACTGAGGCAGAGAATTGCTAAAACCCAGGAGGTGGAGGTTGCAGTGAGCAGAGATTGCACTGCTGTACTCCAGCCTGGGCAACAGAGCAAGACCCCATCTCAAAAAGAAAGAAAGAAAGAAAGAAAGAAGGAAAGAAATATACATGCAGGACTGGGTGTGGTGGCTCATGCCTGTAATCCCAGCATTTTGGGAGGCTAAGGATCATAGGTCATTTTGGGAGGCCAAGGATCATGAGATCAAGAGTTTGAGACCAGCCTGGTCAACATGGTGAAACCCCATCTCTACTAAGAATACAAAAATTAGCCAGGTGTGGTGGCACATGCCTGTAATCCCAGCTACTTGGAAGGCTGAGGCAGGAGAATCATTTGAACCTTGGTGGCCAAGGTTGCAGTGAGCTGAGATCACGCCACTGCACTACAGCCTGGGTGACAGAGCAAGCCTCCATCTCAAAAACAAACAAACAAACAAATAAACATATACAAGCGTGAGTCATTGCACCAGGCCATAAAAGTCATTTTTATGATGACTTTCTCCTCTTCATTTTTTTAATGCCAGAATTAATGGCTATTTCCACAACATTGTTATATAAACCCAAATTGAGCAAAAAAGAAAATGTTAACCACTTTTTTTTTTTGAGATGGAATCTTGCTCTGTTACCCAGGCTAGAGTGCAGTGTTGTGATCTCATCTCACTGCAACCTCCACCTCCTGAGTTCAAGCCAGTCTCATGTCAGCCTCCCAAGTAGCTGGGACCACAAGCATGCACCACCATGCCTGGCTAATTTTTATATTTTTAGAAGAGGCGGGGTTTTCCCATATTGGCCAGGCTGGTCTTGAACTCCAGACCTCAAGTTATCCGCCTGCCTCAGCCTCCCTAAGTGCTAGGATTACAGGCATGAGCCACCACGCCTGGCATCTAGTAAGAAGGCCACTGGTTTTTGTTTTGTTTTTTTGGTGTGAATTATGTTTTTTTGGCATGAATTTTGAGGCCTGACTTTTAAAATGATGATTACTGTACTGTCTTTCACATCCATAGGATTTTGACTTTTCCTTTTGCTAAGAGGACATAGAAAGCTTAAGCTCAAAAAAGCAGGATATTGTGAGCAGAATTGGATCTCCTTCGTACCTTTGAGAGGTGCTGTTAGGTGGGGAGAAACCTGATTTCATCAAGGAAAACCTAAGACATCAAGTTGAATTCATATCAGGTCCTTTTTTTTTTTTTTTTTTTTTTTTTATAAGATAGAGTTTCACCCTGATGGCCAGGCTGGTCTTGAACTCCTAACCTCAGGTGATCCAACCATCTCAGCCTCCCAAAGTGCTAGGATTACAGGCGTGAGCCACTGCGCCCGGCCCCCCTTTTTTTTTTTAATCTTCAAGTTAATCATTCACTTTCTGTTACTGCAGTAGAACATACAATAGGCATAGTAGATAAAATGAAATTAGGAAATGCAAGTGGAAGTTAGGAGCAACGACAGCACTTTTTCTTGCTCTAGTCTAGTCCAACTAGTCTGTTACCAACACTAGGGACCAAGAAGGTGCTTAGTAAATATACTGTTCTGAGTTGAAGATGGAAAGGGACCAGTATCAGCCTAAGCAGGAACATAGCATACTGGGCTACAAGCCTCTGATGCTGAAAACAACTCCTTATCCAAAAGCTACTTCTATACCTATTCCAGCCAGGTCAGTTGAGCTTCCTGGATCTCTCTAGCTACATATAAACAAAAACAAAGTCTATCCAAATGATTTAGCATGAAAGGTAAGGATTATATCTAATAATTTTCTAGTTTATTATAAGGTAGCTTAAGAGGTTTATAATACATTAAAATAGTATAGAAGTATATAAAAGAAAAAATGAGCTTTACCTATTCTGCCCTTTTTCTAAATTCCCTTCTTGGTGATGTTCTATAAATCTAGTATGCACATGTACACACACACACACACACACACACATACACACACATTCTGTTTGTGAATGGAGCGGACTGTTAAATTAACAGGTAATTATGATACAGTGAAGGTCTAAATGCTGTATTAGGATGAGAACAGTCTATAACTATGCCACCTCACATAGAATTTAAGACTGCAAAGCCACTGTAATCCAGCCTGGGCAACACAGGGAGATCTCATCTCTAAAAATATATATGTAAAAGAACCACTTAACAGTTCATAGGTAGTCTTTGCTTTTGCATGGCATGGTAGCATTGTAACAATGATTGTGCAAGCTGAAACCATGCAAAGCAAAAATAGTCAATGGGAAAAACTACAAGTGTTTCATGACCTTCAAAAATTTTTGTCAAAGCATTAGAAATTCTCCTATTGTCAGTTACACATGTATAGGGAAATGAAAAAAGGTAGTAGAACTAGACCAGTTTTACTGGGGAGATGTTTGTTAAAGAGTACAAAGTTTCATTTAGACAGGAGAAATAAGTTCTGATGATTTATTGCACAGCATGACGGCGATAGTAATGCACTGTGTATTTCAAAATAGTGGATTTTGAATGTTCTTAAAGAAATGATAATAAGAGGTGACAGATAACATTAGCCTGATTTCATTATTCCACAATGTATTTATGTATTAAAATATCACATTTTACCCCATTAAAATGATTAATTAAAGTTAAAAAATTAAAGTGTTTAATTTCCATGTGAAAAGGGTGTCAAGAGTGATTTGATTCGTGCTTACTTTCTCATTGTATACTTTATGATATGGAGCAAGCATTTTTTCTATACCTTGTTGAATTGTCGTACTCCCTTCAATGTTTGGGTTAGCCTCTAACATTTTATCCTTTATACTTTCAATGTCATGAAATATTTCCAAAGGTGTTTTTTTTTTTTTTTTTTTTTTTTGAGACGGAGTCTCACTCTGTCGCCCAGACTCATCTCTATTAAAAATAAAAGAATTGGGCCGGGCACGGTGGCTCAAGCCTGTAATCCCAGCACGCTGGGAGGCCGAGGAGGGTGGATCATGGGGTCAAGAGATCGAGACCATCCTGGCCAACATGGTGAAACCCTGTCTCTACTAAAAATACAAAAATTAGCTGGGCATGGTGGCGTGTGCCTGTAGTCCCAGCTACTTGGGAGGCTGAGGCAGGAGAATTGCTTGAACCCAGGAGGCAGAGATTGCAGTGAGCCGAGATTGTGCCACTGCACTCCAGCCTGGCACCTGGCGACAAAGTGAGACTCTGTCTCAAAAAAAAAAAAAATAAAAGAATTGGCCGGGCATGGTGGTGTATGCCTGTGGTCTCAGCTACTCAGGAGGCTGAGGTGGGAGGATCAGTGGAGCCCAGAAGGTCAAGGCTGCAGTGAGCCAAGACCACCACTGCACTCCAGCCTAGGCAACAGAATAAGATCCCGTCTCAAAAACAAACACACAAATGAACCTTTTTAGTTTCTTTCTTCTTTTGCATATTTTTAGATTTTTATCTGGCATCATTTTCTTTCTACTTGAAGGATTTCCTTTCATCTTTTTCATAGTGCAGATCACTTTGATGAATTTTTCTGGCTTTCATAGGTGTGAAAAAGTCTTTATTTTGCCATCATTTTTGAGAGATATTTTCACTGGGTCAAGATTTCTAGGTTTACAAACTTTTTCACTGCTTTCAGTTACTGTGAAGATGTTCCACTGTCTGCTGGCTTGCATTGTTTCTGAAAGAAGTCTTTATCTTTCTTGTTCTATACTTAACGTGTTTTTCTCTGGCTGCTTTTAAGATTTTCCTCTTCATCACTGGTCTGTTTAATTATAAGATCAATGTCATTTCTGGGTCTGCTTTTATTAATTGACTTTTCTCTTTATTCTGTGCTGTTATTTTCCTGCTCTTTGGCATACCTGGTAGTTTTTTTGTTGGGCGCCAGATACTGCATTTGACCTTGATGGATGTTGACCATGTTTGCATTCTTATAAATATTCTTGAGCTATGTTCTGGGATACAGTTCAATTACTTGAAAACAATTTGATACTTTAAAAGAGGTTTGATCTGAGCAGCCTTTAGTCTATGGTGAATTTTGCCTTGCTGCTGAAGCCATCCTCTTCTGCGTATTTTACCAAATGCCCCATGAAAGGTTTTTTTTCTGCTGGGCACACTGACCATTCCCAGTGCTGTGTGAGTGCCAGGATTTGATCTCCTTGCCCATTTTTGGTGGTTCTTTCCTCTTTGATTTATTCCCAAGCATTGATCAGTACTCAGGTGAAGATTCAAGAGGGACTCTGCACATCTGGAGTTCCTCTCTCTCTGTGTATCTTTTCTCCCTATCCCTGGGCAGTCTCACGGCCTTGGCTGCCGGGACGCCCAACTTCATCTCTTCCACCAGGGAGACTTCTGTCTCTGAATGTGTTTCCCTCTTTTACTTTAGTCTAGACCCTCTCACCAGGCAGCAAACAAGGGCTTATGTTGGTTTTCACTCTCCCAGAGGTGACTGTCCAGTGCTAATTGACGTCTGGTGCCTGAAAACTGTTGTTTCATATATTTTGTCCAATTTTTTAGTTGATTCAGGCTTGAGGACAAATTCAGTTCCTATTCCTCCATCTTGTCCAGAAGCAAAAGTCCTAATTTATCTTTAAAAAAAAAAAAAAAAAAAGACATAGGAACACACATGGTCAGGTGCAGTGACTTGTGCCTGTAGTTCCAATGCTTTGGGAGGCCAGGTGGGAAGATTGCTTTATCCTGGGAGAAGTTCAAGGTTGCAGTGAGCTATGTCAAGCCACTGCACTCCAGCCTGAGTAACAGAGTGAGACCTTGATTCTAAAATAAAAAAACATTAAGAAAAATGGAACACATGATATATTTTTTCAATATTATTATTGATGGAATTTGGACAACTCGTGAAGTCATATTTTTTTGTTCTCTGGCTATTTACTTCTTAAGGTATAATATGTTCATGGTGTCCCATGAAGGTTTATTTACTTGCTCTCTGGCTGTTTCTCTTCAGGGAGTAATGTGGTCATTGCATCCCGTAAATTTGAGAGACTGAAATCTGCGGCAGATGAACTGAAGGCCAGCCTACCTCCCACAAGCCAGGCACAAGTCATTCCCATACAATGCAACATCCGGAAAGAAGAGGAGGTAATACAGATATATCTATATCGTTTATTCATTCATTGTAGTTTGCAGTAGTGGTTCTTAAACCTAGCTGTGCTTCAGGTTCTCCTATGGTAGCTGTCTTAGTTGAGGTTCACTAGAAGCAGAGGCCGTGAAGGAGATTCTCATGTTAATGATTTACTGACCCAGTGATCCCTGGAGAAGGAGAGGAAGGGAAGGAAGAATGTGGTCTCAGCTAGAGATGGCCTTTTGCCCTTTAAGTAATTTTTTTTTTTTTGAGACAGAGTCTTACTCTGTTTCCCAGGCTGGAGTGCAGTGGTGCAATATCAGTTCACTACAACCTCCCTCTCCTGGGTTCAAGTGATTCTTCTGCCTCAGCCTCCTGAGTACCTGGGACTATAGGTGTGTGCCACCATGCCCAGCTACTTTTTGTATTTTTCATAAAGACAGAGTTTCACCATGTTGGCCAAGCTGGTCTTAAACTCCTGACCTGAGGTGATCCACCCGCCTTGGCCTTTCAAAGTGCTAGGATTACAGGCGTGAGCCACCATGCCTGGCCCTTTGAGTCATTTTTTTTTTAAATGTTCATTTTAATCTGATTTCATCACTGTTTATTCTGGGTTGGTAGCTTACAAATTAATGTATAGCTGAGGCCTGCCCTACTTAAGGGTGTACCAGGCCCTTGGATATATCTTGTCATCAAAATTACAGTTTTAGCATTGTGATCTGTGGGTATTGGATGCTGGTACATTACTAATTGGTGTAGAATTTTTGGGTTTATTCATTGCTGCATACTCCTTCGTTGTGGTACTTGGAGTTACTGTACACTGTGAGAGATTGCAAACTGTCTAGAGCAAGCAATCAGGTGAGGTAACAAGTTAGGCTGTTAATCTTTTATTTTTAATAACTTCCAATTTGTTCTCCTTTTTTTTTTTTAATTGGAATGTTTCTAACGCAACCAATGTTCTTTAGGTGAATAATTTGGTCAAATCTACCTTAGATATGTATGGTAAGATCAATTTCTTGGTAAACAATGGAGGAGGCCAGTTTCTTTCCCCTGCTGAACACATCAGTTCTAAGGGATGGCACGCCGTGGTTGAGACCAACCTGACGGGAACCTTCTACATGTGCAAAGCAGGCAAGTACCATCAGTATCCACAAGTCAACATATTTTATTTAGAGATCTCGGGAATCCTATTAGAGACTCAGAAGCCCCATGTCATTAATATTTGTTGCCTAGATTTCCTCATTTACAACATAGGAATGTAAATTGGTACATTTCAGTATAGGCAATGTTTCTAAAATGTGGATATCCTTCAATCACATCATTTTGTTTCTTGGAATTTATTATGAGAAAATTATTAATGATCTGTACATAAATTTAGCTATAAAGTTGTTCATAAAATTGGAAAAAACTCTCACCCTCATTTCATTTTTAAGAAATGAATTGGCTGGGTGTGATGACTCATGCCTATAATCCCAGCACTTTGGGAGGCCGAGGCAGGTGGATCATGAGGTCAGGAGTTCAAGACCAGCCTGATCAAGATGGTGAAACCGAAACCTCATCTCTATTATAAATACAAAAAAATTAGCTGGGCGTGGTAGCAGGCACCTGTAATCGCAGGTACTTAGGAGGCTGAGGCAGAGAATTGCTTGAACCTGGGAGGCGGAGGTTGCAGCAAGCTGTGATCCCACTACTGCACTCCAGCCTGGGCAACAGAGCGAGACTCCGTCTCAAAAAAAATAAAAAAATAAAAAATGAAAAAATGAGTCTGTTAAATCTTTTAGCAGGACCAATTCATAAATTCAGGGAGAATACCAGAGACAGAGTCTGTATGTTCTCTAACAACTAATTAGCATGCATGCATAGTCTTTGGATTAAAGGTTATGTTTCATGGGTGGTTAGCCCTAAACTTCTGAGTTGGGTAACTCAAGAAATTCCTTAAAAACTACCTAAGTCTTTCTCACGATGAAAAATATAGAACAAGTACAACCCTAACTCAAAGGGTCTTCATCCCAACATGAATTAGGCTTTATATTCTTAGTATCTGCAAGTCTTGCAGATATATTTACCTATCTAGGAGAATGAAGCTCTGTCTAAGTTGTGATACAGGTTTGATTGTTCCAGTGGAAAAACCCAAAAAGAAAAAGTTTATTTTTCTTACATAAAAAGTATGGGTAGGTAGTCTAAGGATTCTATGGTAGTTTCATAATCATTATGGACTGAGGATCCTTCTTATTGCTCCACTGTTCTTGACCTGTGGTTTTTATTTTCTGATTCAAGAGGCTGCTCCAGTTCTTGCTGTCGAATTTGCATTCCAGACAGCAGGAATGGGGAAAAAGTGTAATGGTCACCTATTCCTTTTACGGGCAGCATCTGGAAGTAGCACCATGATGTTTGCACACATTCATCAGCTAGAGTTCAGCTAAATGATCATACCTAGCTATAAAAGAAACTAGGAAAGAGTCCTTAAGTCGGCAGCTATGTGCCTAATACAAATTCTATTTCTATGGAAGAAAGGGAGAATGAGTATTGGGAGACAACTAGTGGTCTCTAACCCAAGCTTTATAACTTGACGCTTTCACTCCTTCTAACATGCAAATCAGCAGTCTCTTACCAATCCAAGATTCCTTGCTAACAACTGTCAATTAAAAGTCTGCAAAATTGAAATTCAGCCATGACTTTTATTAGTCAAACTGAATTAAAGAATACAAGGCTGGCGGGGCGCGGTGGCTCACGCCTGTAATTCCAGCCCTTTGAGAGGCTGAGATGGGCAGATTGTCTGAGCTCAGGAGTTTGAGACCAGCCTGGGCAACATGGTGAAATCCCATTTCTACTAAAATACAAAAAGAAAAAGTTAGCTGGGTGTGGCGGTGTATGCCTGTAGTCCCAGCTACTTGGGAGGCTGAAGCAAACTTGCCTGAACCTGGGAGGTGAAGGTTGCAGTGAGCCGAGATTGTGTGCCACTGCACTCTAGCCTAGGTGACAGAGGGAGACTCTGTATCCAAAAAAAAAAACAAAAAAAAAAAACAAAAAGAATATTAGGGCTTTTAGTTTTTATAAGTTATATTTTTCTGTATCGTGAAAATAATAGTGAAAAACTGAAAATCATATAAATATTCTGGAGTAAAGTATTATTTGAGTAAAGTTTTATAAATCTGTATGATAAAGAACTATGCAGCCATTAAAAATATTGGCATAAAAATGTACTTATTGACATGAAAAAATACTCCCAGATATCACTGCAAGAAAGCAAGTTATAAAATATTTTATCCAACATGTTCACATTTCTGTAAAAAAATAGTATGTATTTAGGCTGGGCATGGTGGCTCATGCCTGTAATCCCAGCACTTTGGGAGGCCGACGTGGGCAGATCACGAAGTCAGGAGATGGAGACCATCCTGGCTAACACGGGGAAACTCCGTCTAGACTAAAAATACAAAAAAATTAGTCGGGTGTGATGGCATATGCCTGTAGTCCCCTCTACTTGGGAGAGGTTGAGGCAGGAGAATCGCTTGAACCCAGGAGGCGGAGGTTGCAGTGAGCCGACATCACGCCTCTGTACTCCAGTCTGGGCGACAGAGCAAGACTCTGTCTCAAAAAAAAAAAAAAAAACCAACCATAGTATGTGTTTATGTGTGCATATATATGAATAGAAATGATTCTGAAAAAATTTATACCAAAATACAGTTGTGTTGTTTAACAACCGGGATTTGTTCTGAGAAATGTGTCGTTAGTCAATTTCGTTGTATGAACATCGTGGAGTGTACCCACACAAACCTAGATGGTATAGCCTACTACACACCTATGCTACAAACCTGGATGGCATGTCGCTGTACTGAATACTGTAGGCAATTGTAACACATCAAGTATTTGTTAAGTATTTTGTGTATCTCAACATAGAAAAACTAGAATAAAAATGTGGTATTATAATCTTATGGGACCACTGTTATATATGCAATCTGTCTTTGAACGAAACATTATTGTGACACATGACTGTATTGACATATATCATCTCTGGGAGGTAAAATTACATATCATTTTTATTTTTTTCTTTGTGCTTATCTGCCTTTTCTACTTTTTCTAATATGATCATATATTACCTATGTAATTAAAATGATTCAAAAGATGACTGCCCTAAAGTCCCCAGTCTCTGTCAGCTTGTACTCAGTGGCACAATATGCTGTTGTTAAAGAATTGTGAAAAAAATCCACATATAAATTATTGGTGATTTTGGACTTTCCTATAGACTTTTATTATTCATTTTACTGATAGAGGAATTTTTACCCCAATTTATTTTTGGAAAAATGTTAAACCTGTGGGAAAGTTGAAAAAATAATACAGTGGATTTCTGTATACCTATCATTTAGATTCACCAAGCATTGCCAGGTGTGATGGCTCATGCCTGTAATCCCAGAAATTTTGGGACACTGAAGCAGGCGGACCACTTAGGATCAGGAGTTCGAGATCAGTTTGGCCACCATGGTGAAACCCTGTCTCCACTAAAAATACAAAAATTAGCTGGGCGTGGTGCTGCATGTCTGTAGTCTCAGGTACTTGGGAAGCTGAGGCAAGAGAATCGCTTGAACCTGGGAGGCGGAGTTGTAATGAACTGAGGTGGCGCCTCCAGCCTGGGTGACAGAGTAAGACTCTTGTCTCAAAAATAAATAAATAAATAAATAAAAATTAGAAGATTCACCATGCACTAGCATTTCAATTTATATGATCTCTCTTTTTCATTCTCTCTACACACATGCACACTCTTTTCAAATAAACAATTTGAAAGGAAATTGCAGATACCATGGTACTTTCTTTATATATCTCTTAAGTATAAAAACATATTTCCTATATAATTACAATACCATTATTATACTTAAGAAAATTAATAGTAATTTGGCCAGGTGCGGTGGCTCACACCTGTAATCCTAGCACTTTGGGAGGCCGAGGTGGGTGGATCACCTGAGGTCGGGAGTTCAAGACCAGCCTAGCCATCATGGTGAAACCTCGTCTTAAAAAAAGAAAAATAATTTTTTTTTCTTTTTTTAAGACAGGGTTTCACCATGTTGGTCAGGCTGGTCTTGTACTCCCGACCTCAGGTGATCCGCCCACCTCGGTCTCCAAAGTGCTTGGATTACAGGTGTAAGCCACCATTCCCGGCCAAAAAAAAAATTTATATAAAAAAAAAAGAAAAAGAAAATTAATAATAATTCAATAAAACCACTCATTATATAGTCCTTATTGAAATTTCCATAATTGTTTTCCCACTTTTGAAAATCCAAGATGTTATCGAATTCATGTATTACATTTATTTATGTCTCTTTAGTTTCTTGTAATGTGAAAGAAAATCCATACTTTTTATATTTCACAACAATGACTTATAGAATGTCCCAAATTCTGGATGGATTTCTCTAATTGTTTTGTGGTGATTGTATTTATTTAAATATTTCTGGCAAGACCCCTCCATATATGGTATATATATTTCTTACTGCATTACACTTGTTAAGTCTGTAGTTAAGGTGGTTTTATTATTGGTCATCTTAAATTTTTTCACTTGTCAAAGATTCTGACCACCAAAACCTTCTATTGTAAAGATATATTTTTCTATTAGTAAACATAAGTAATCTGTGGATAATACTTTGAAACCATGTGAAGATTCTGTTTTCCTATGTACTTTTATCCAATGGGTTTAGTTTCCTTTTTTTTTTCCTTAAGACAGGGTCTCACTCTGTCACCTAGGCTGGAGTACAGTGACATGATTGTGGCTCACTACAGCCTCAACCACCTGGGCTCAACCGATTCTTCCACTTCCTGAGTAACAACGTACAGGTGCCTAGTAGGCTACTAGCCATCATGCTCAGCTAACTTTTTTTTTTTTTTGGGTAGAAACAGGGGACAGGGTCTCCCTATGTCTCAAACTCCTGGGCTCAAGCCATCCACCCACGTCTGTCTTTCAAAGTGCTGGGATATAGGTGTGAGACACTGCTCCCGGCTGACTCCATTTTTGATCCTTGCCCAATTCCTTTTCGGAATTGGAAGATGCAAAATGATGATTTTTAAAAAATTGTATTTATTCCTTATTTATTTATTAGTTGGCATTCTTTTATAAAGATGTGTTTTTCCTTTTTTCTTCACCTCCTTAGCCCCACCTCCTAAGCATTACTATTGACAAATGGAATTTACTTTTATTCAATATTTCTAAACCATTATTGTCATTTTCTTTCTGATGTTCTAATTGTCTGGCTAGTATGGTGTCTGTGTCTTTTTGACATGGCTCAACCTGTTTCTCCAGGAAGCACTAATTCCCTTTAGTAGGGAATGATAATTATTGTTTGTTTGTTTGTTTATTTATTTATTTTTTGGAGACCAAGTCTTGCTCTGTCACCCAGGCTGGAGTGTAGTGGGTCAAGGCTGCATAGCTCAGTGCAGCCTTGAGCTCCTGGGGTCAAGCAATCCTCTCTGCTTCAGCCTCCTTAGCAGCTGCTACTATAGGCTCATGACACTATGCCTGGCTGATTTTTAAATTTTTCATTTTTCTGTTTTGCCCAGGCTGGTCTTGAACTCCTGGACTTAAGTAATCCTCTCACCTTGACTTCCCAAAGTGCTAGGATTACAAGTGTGAGCTACCACTCCTGGCCATGAATGATTTTTAGAAGGCAAGACTTGGGTACTACGTGTGTTCACTACTACTAGGTAATCGTTACTTCTAGACATTTTCAGAAATAGGAAACAAATAAATATATGTATATGGTGGTATTTGTCCAGAAGCAGAAAGTCTGTGTAGAATAATTTAAATAAATGGTTATTCTGTTTTATTGTGCTAAAATCAAATGGTTTGATACAGTTTTCAATATTTGATATGGTAAATATTGCTTTATTTATTTTTATTTCCAAGCTTTTCTTGGCTATTCATGACCATTTATTTATTTATTTTTATTTTATTTTATTTTATTTTTTGAGAGACGAAGCCTCTGTTGCCCAGGCTGGAGTGCAGTGGCCCAATCTCGACTCACTGCGACCTCCGCCTCCCGGGTTCGAGCAATTCTCCTGCCTCACCCTACCGAGTAGCTGGGATTAAAAGCACGCACCACCATGTCCAGCTAATTTGTGTATTTTTAGTACAGACAGGATTTCAGCACATTGGCCAGGCTGTTAGTGAACTCTTGGCTTCAAGTGAAGCCACCTTGGCCTCCCAAAGTGCTAGGAATACAGGTGTGAGCTACCACACCAGGCCCATTTCTTCTTTTTTTCTTCTTCTATTCTTTGTCCCTCTAGAGAACCATTTATTCTTTTACAGGAATTTCATATTCAAGCTTCTTCCTCAGAAATCCTGGAGAAATTTGATTGGGATTGTGTTAAATTTAATGATTTGGAAATAATTGACATGTTTAAATATTGAATTTTTCCATCATGACGTGTCTTTTCATTAATAAATTATTGTTTATATCCTTTGGCAAAGGTTTGTGGTTTTTATCACATAGATCACTTTTTAAATAAAGATTATATGCCTAGATAATATTTGATGGCTATTGCTATTTTGAATGGACTCTTCTTTTCTATTTATCTTTTTTTTTTTTTTTTTGATACGAAGTCTCACTCTGTCTCCCAGGCTGGAGTGCAGAGGCACGATCTTGGCTTACTGCAGCCTCCGCCTCCCAGGTTCAGGCAATTCTGCCTCAGCCTCCTGAGTAGCTGGGATTACAGGCGTGTGCCACCACACTCAGCCAATTTTTGTATTTTTAGTAGAGACGAGGTTTCACCATGTTAGTCAGGCTGGTCTCAAATTCCTGACCTTGTGATCCACGCACCTCGGCCTCCCAAAGTGCTGGGATTACAGACATGAGCCACTGCACCTGGCCTCAATTTATCTTTCAGCTAGACTACTGTTGGTTTATTGAAAACTTATTTTTTCAAATTTATCTTCTAGCTTTAACTTATAATTTGCAGCTTTATTTAATAGTTTGTCAAACTGCTCTTGGGTTTTCTAGGCATATGATCATATTGTCTAAAAACAACTGTCGTATTGCATTGAGCCAAATACATGATAAATTGTGAAATGCACCATAATTTTATACACCATTAAGAAAGTAGAAACACTGCTATTTATAATTGTAAGATACCACCAAGTGTAAGGCATCCCAATTTTAGCAATGGGAAAATAATGTGAAAAAATTGTCTTAGATTCAAAATATGTTGTATTTTATGTCTTCTTTTTACTGGTTTTACCTTATTTTTTTCTGTTATATATTATGTATTGGTAAAAACTCACAAGGAAGCAGTAAGTAATAATGGTAAGGTATTCTTATTTTTGCCTAAGCCCTTAATAGGATTGAGTATTGAATTTTCTCTGATCTTTAAATTCCAAGAATTCAGATTTCTGTTGAAGAGAGACTGGAGATGCATCTCTAACATTATCTTAATTTGTATGAGTAGAATTGGTACCAAATATCAAGTGGAGCTTCAAGCATAATAAAATATTTAACGATGAGGTTAATAAAAGAAGTGTGTAAGACTTGTATTCTACAAATTGCCAGACATTGCTGAGAGAGGTCACAGAAGATTTAAATAATGTAAAGATATTCAGTGTTGGGGTTAGAAGTTTCAATATTGTTAAGATGCTGGTTCTTCCCAAATTGATCTGTAGATTCAATGCAATCCCTGTCAATTTTTGTAGAAATGAACAAAGTGATCCTAAACTATATACGGAGATGCAAAGGACCCAGCATAGCCAAAACGATTTTGCAAAAGAAGAAAGTTGGAGGACTTACTGCCTCTTGATTTCAAAGCTATTTCTTGATTTTTAGACAGGGTGGTACTGACATAGGATAGATATATAGATCAACATCATTAGTCATTAGGGAAATGCAAATAGAAACTCTGGCATGATACCACTTCACACCCACTAGAATGGCTATTATCAAAAAAATCAGACAACAATGGTGTGTAGAAAATATACCCTCCATGCATTTCTGATAGGAATGTAAAATGGTGGGGGCACTTTGGAAAACCATTTGGCAGTTTCTTTAAAAGCTAAACAGAGTTAACATATGACCACACAAAGATTCATATTCATAATTGCCTCAAAGTGGAACTATCCAAACGTTTATCAACTGATACATGGATAAATGTGGCATATCCATGTAATGGAATACTACTCAGCAATCAAAAAGGAACTGTTAATACATGAGAACTTGGATGAACCTCACAAACATGATTCTAAGAGGAAGAAGTTAGACACAAAAGACCACATATTGTGTGATTCACTTTACATGAGATTTTCAGAAAAGATAAAGGTAAATCTAGAGAAACAGAAAGATGAGCGTTTGCTTGGAGATGGGCTGGGCTGCAAATGGGTGTGAAGGAACTTTTTGGGGTGATGGAAACATCCTAAAGATGGACTGTGGTAATGGTTGCACAACTCCATATATTTATTAAAAGTCATTACATTGCACACTTAAAGTGTGTACATTTTACTTCAGTCAAACTTTTTATAAAGAAATGTAAATGAACATGTAAAACATGTCAAACAGGCAGTGTGCTGAAAGAAGGTGTCAGGAGAGTTAGGACACCGTTTAAAAATTTAATGATTGATTTTGTCTCTATCCTGCAGTTTACAACTCCTGGATGAAACAGCATGGAGGATCTATTGTCAATATCATTGTCATTACTAAAACTGGATTTCCATTAGCTGCGTAAGCATTTTTCTATTGTTTTATTCCTATGTCTTTGAGTTTTCTCTTCTGAATGGGGGAAGCGGGATAGTGAACATTTCTTAGATTAAGATCATTAAGCTGGGCGAGGTGGCTCACACCTGTAATCCCAGCACTTTGGTAGGCCAAGGTGGGCGGATCACCTGAGGTAGGGAGTTCGAGACCAGCCTGACCAATGTGGAGAAACCCTGTCTCTACTAAAAATACAAAATTAGCCAGGCGTGGTGGCGCATGCCTGTAATCCCAGCTACTTGGGAGGCTGAGGCAGGAGAATTGCTTGAACCTAGGAGGCGGAGGTTGTGGTGAGCTGAGATCATGCCATTGTACTCCAGCCTGGGCAAAAAGAGCAAAACTCCATCTCAAAAAAAAAAAAAAAGGAAAAGATCATTAATACCTTTAATCAGTTGTGATCCTAATAGCTAGCTAGCATTTCCTTTTATTTGAACTTAAAACTCAAAGTATTTCTAAAACATTCCCATTCAGATTCAGACTGATAGATTTACCAAGGAAAGGGAAAATATTATTTGTTGTTTGTCTGATATTCAGATTAAACTGGATGTCTTGTGTTTTGGTGGGCAACTCTAATCCAGATACTACTGAACTGGCCATCACTGTCTGGGAATAGCCTATTTGTTAAAAGTGTAGAAATGAAACTAATCTATGTTAATTTAGATTTGAATACCATTAATATATGTACTTGATTTTAGACAGGCTGTTAAGTTGTTGCTCCTAACAGATAACTCAGGATTTTTTTCCAAAAGTTTCTAAAGTTTTGTGCTTCTGATTAGCTACTCTGTATGCAGACGGCGTGTCTCCTTTATGCAAATTCTAGCACCCTGCTCGTTTCTTGTATTATTCAGAATTCCCACAGATGCATAGGATAGAAATAACATTCAACCTGGCTTAAGTAAAAATCTAGGGCAGTGGTTCTCCGAAAGTGGCTTCCAGACCAGCCACATCACCATCACCTGGGAGAAGCTGCGCAGCAAATTATCCAGCCCCACTCCAGATCTGCTGCGAGAGAAACTCTGGTGGGAGAGTGCAGCAGCCATCTGTACAAGCCCCGGAGAGGATCCTGGTACCTGCAGAACCATTGTCCTAAGGGCATGTTAGGTTCAACCACAATGTTAGAAGGAAGCTGCCTCTCCCTTTGGTTTTGCTTTCTTCATGTCTGCCTACATTCTCAGGCAGGCCATCTCTAGGTGTGGCAAAAAGAGAGTACTAGCAAGAGTTAGAGGTCAACACTGTCGCTGTTTGTAACTCTCCAATGAGAGACTGCCCCTTAAGTCATGCCAGCAAAAACAATAGTAATATGAGCAGTGTCAGCAGGTCCCAGAGAGGATATTCATTAGCTGACCCTGTTTGGTCACATGTCCAGCCATTAATCAAATACCGTAGAAATGTGGTTGCTTGGCCGGGCGCGGTGGCTCACGCCTGTAATCCCAGCACTTTGGGAGGCCGAGGCGGGTGAATCACAAGGTCAGAAGTTCGAGACCAGCCTGGCCAATATGGTGAAACCCCTGTCTCTACTAAAATACAAAAAGAAGCTGGGCATGGTGGCGCATGCCTATAGTCCCAGCTATTCGGGAGGCTGAGGCAGGAGAAGCACTTGAACCTGGGAGACGGAGGTTGCAGTGAGCCATGATTGTGCCATTGCACTCCAGCCTGGGCAACAGAGTGAGACTCTCTCAGAGAGGAAAAAAAAAAAAAAAAGGCTGGGCGTAGTGGCTCATGCCTGTAATCCAAGCACTTTGGAGGCCAAGGCGGACGGATCACCTGAGGTCGGGAGTTCAAGACCAGCCTGACCAACATGGTGAAACCCCATCTTTATTTAAAAAAAAAAAAAAAAGAAAGAAAGAAATGAGATTGCTCTGCTATACATGGTCAGCCTGAGGAATGTGGAACTGTGGTCCTCACTACTTAACATGGACTGAGAACAGATAAGAGGTACTTCCTCAAGTAGAAATCAATGTGATGTTACTAAAAACAGTAAAAAAATGCTGTGCAGGCCAATAACACCACTATACCTTCTTTTCCTGCTCATTATTCCTTATGGATTTACCTATTTTAGCATCTTGGGAGAAATAATTCAGATTATAGGTTCTTTTTGGCATTTCCCATCTTCACAGGCAACTACTGTTAATAGTTTTGGGGGCATATCTTTTTCCTACATTTTAACAAAAAATTTAGGATACTATAAACAATATTCTATATCCTGATGTTCTCAAATGAAGCAAATATCCTGAGATATTTTTCTTAACTGAATCTAAAAAGATTTCTTCTAATATTTTATGGCTGTCTGATATGCCACTTTATAAACCATAAGTAAAGTATGATTTATGAAACCATTTTCCAGTTGGTGAGCATTTGGGTTGTTTCCAACCTTTTGTTATTACCAAAACCAAACTAAACCAAACTAAAACCAAACTAAACACCTTTTATGTACATCAGATAGCGTGTGGACTAAATTGCAAGGATAGTTGCTGAGTCCAAAGTCAAATGCCTTTGTAATTTTAATAGATATTGCCAAACTGCCCCTTAGAAAAGTAGTTCTTTTATAATGAGTGAAATTTATCCTCCTTCATGCATATGTAAGAAGTAACGAGAGTTTCTTTGCTTAAAATACATTTTTGACATGAAATCAGTGGCTTTTCTGATATTCAGTTGACTAGAAAAAAAAACACAACTTGTCTTTGCTATGGAAAGAAGTGTTTCAGATATTTGTTACTTTTGTTCCTTTTCCAGTGGCTTTCACACTTTTGACCAGGACTCATAGTAAGAAATAAATTTCATATCTTAACCTAGTAAACAGATATGTGTATGTATGTCTATAGGCAAAATAAACTTCATGAAGCAAATCTATTTTTACTATGTATGGTGCACTCTGATTTTTATTTATTTATTTTTTGAGTCAGAGTTTTGCTCTTATTGCCCAGGCTGAAGTGCCATGGTGTGATCTTGGCCCACCACAACCTCCGCCTCCCAGGTTCAAGCGATTCTCCTGCCTCAGCTTCCTGAGTAGCTAGGATTACAGGCATGCGCCACCATGCCCGACTAATTTTGTATTTAGTAGAGACAGGATTTCTCCATGTTGGTCAGGCTGGTCTCGAACTCCCGACCTCCGGTGATCTGCCCACCTCGGCCTCCCAGAGTGCTGGGATTATAGGTATGAGCCACTGCATCGACGTACAAGTTGTTTTTACATTAAGTATCTTTGAATAACTCCAAATTCATTTTTTAGCTAATGACCAACTTACAACCTCTGTGACTATAGAATTTGGAATATCTTGTGAAGTTTACCATAATGGAATTTGACATATTTGACTCTTATTCTGATTTTGATTAATTTTTCCATTGGCAATAGATATTTATTTTTTCAGGAAAGAAGTCAGTGGGGCTGGGTGCAGTGGCTCATGCCTGTAATCCAGCACTTTGGGAGGCTGAGGCGGGCTGATCACCTGAGGTTAGGAGTTTGAGACCAACCTGGCCAACATGGTGAAACTCCATCTCTACTAAAAATACAAAAATTAGCCAGGTGTGGTAGCACACATCTGTAATTTCAGCTACTTGGGAGGCTGAGGCATGATAATCACTTGAACCCAGGAGCAGTAGATTGTAGTGAGCCAAGATTGTGCCACTATACTCCAGCCTGGGCTACAGAATGAGACCTTGTCTCCAAACAAAATAAAAGAACTCAGTGACTTTATTTAACCTATTATCTCAGTCATTTCTTTCTTTCTTTTTTTTTTTTTTTTGAGTCCGAGTTTCACTCTTGTTGCCCAAGCTGAAATGCAGTGGTGAGATCTTGGCTCACTGCAACATCTGCCTCCCAGGTTCAAGTGATTCTCCTGCATCAGCCTCCCTAGTAGCTGGGATTACACCCATGCACCACTATGCCTGGTTAATTTTTTGTATTTTTAGTAGAAACGGGGTTTCACCATGTTAGCCAGGCTGGGCTTGAACTCCTGACCTCAGGTGATCTGCCCGCCTCAGCCTCCTAAAGTGCTGGGATTACAGGCGTGATGCCCCGCCTATCTCAGTCATTTCTGTCATAAGAGTCTAATGGCCATCCAAATGGAACAGGGAGAAAAAAAAAAAACCAGCTGAGGCACGAGAATCATTGAGCCTGGGAAGTGGAGGTTACAGTGAGCTGAGATCATGCCACTGCACTCTAGCCTGGGCGACAGAGCAAGATCAGACCCTTTCTGTAAATACATACATACATACATACATACATAAATATATATTTTTGCTGATTTCTTTAGTATATTTTCAATGTTCTGATTCCTTCCATATTTTAGGGAAGTGCATTTTTAAGAGGCAATAGAGAAGGTCTTTTTCTACAACCTTAGATAACAGGCACTGAAAAAAAATTACACAAATACAGGTTGAGCATCCTGATCTGAAAACTCAAAATTCAGAATGCTTCAAAACCTGAAAAATTTTGAGCACCAATAGGATGCTCAAAGGAAATGCTCTTTGGAGCATTTCAGATTTTGGATTTTCAGATTAGGGATGCTAGACCAGGTAGTATATACAAATATTCCAAAATCTGAATGATTTGAAATCCAAAACACTTCTGTTCCCAAGTATTTTGAATAAGGTGTACTCAACTTGTAAAATGTTCACTTGAGGCTGGGCACAGTGGGTCATGCCTGTAATCCCAGCACTTTGGGAGGCCAAGGTAGGCAGATAATCTCTGAGGCCAGGAGTTCGAGACTAGCCTGGCCAACAGGGTGAAACCCACTCTCTACTAAAAATACAAACAAATTAGCTGGGTGTGGTGGGGTATGTGTGTAGGACCAGCTACTTGGGAGGCTGAGGCACAAGCATCCCTTGAGCCTGGGAGGTGGAGGTTATGGTGAGCTGAGATTGTGCCACTGCACTCTAGCCTGGGTGACAGAGCAAGACCAGACCCTTTATCTAAATAAATAAATAAATAAATAAAATGTTTATTTGAGAGAAGGTCGAAAATACTTCTTATCACCCGGGTGCGGTGGCTCACGCCTATAATCCCAGCACTTTGGGAGGCCGAGGCTGGTGGATCACCTGAGGTCGGGAGTTCAAGACCAGTCTGACCAATATGGTGAAACCCTGTCTCTATTAAAAAAAAAAAAAAAGAAAGAAAATACTTATTATCAATTTTTTTTTTCTTGTAGAGCCAGGGTCTCGCTATGTCACTCAGTCTCCTGGCTTCAAGTGATCTTTCCAGTATTTAGTAGGTCCAGGGCTGCCTTTAGTCTAAGACTATTTTTCCCCACCATTGAAGTAAGATCTTTTTTAGTACTGGAACCAGGTTTTCCTGGCATTATTGTTCTGCTGGGGATTTCCAGTCTGCTGTTGGGAATAGGCACTGTTCTTGGCCACGTGTGAATACTGGGCATTGTCCCCTCCAGTCCCTGCAGGTAGCTCTTAGCCCGACCTCAGCTGGTTTCTTACACACACACTCTCTTCACATCTCCAGGCTTCTCTCTTATTGCAGTGCTCTCCTCTCTGGTATTCTTCCCTGCAAACTCTAGCTGCCTGGGTATGTCTGGTCTCTTGGTGCCTTCCCTCAACTCAGGGAGACGGCCAACCTCTGCCTCAGTTTCCCTACCCCAAGGCATGATTTGGAAACTCTCTAGGCAGTCAGTTGGAGTAATCACAGAACTCATCTCATTTGTTTCCTGCCTTCAGAGATCACCATCCTTCCCTGCCTAATGTCTTAATGTCTTGAGTGCCATCAATTCACATATATTTTTTTTGTTCTATAGCTTTTCAGGTAGGAGGTTAAATTCTGTCCTTTTTACTGCATCTTACGTTAGAAATCTTGATACATTTTGCTTCAAAATTGGTTCAAAATTTAATATTAAGTTAAAAAGTTGAAGAATATTCAAAATATGATTCTACTAGTGCTTTTAAAAAGTCACATAAGCTGGATGTGGTGGCTCATGCCTGTACTGGGAAGCCGAGGCAGGAGGATCACCTGAGGTCAGGAGTTTGAGACCAGCCTGGCCAACATGACGAAAACCTGTCTCTACTAAAAATACAAAAATTAGTCAGGTGTGGTGGGGGGCAGCTGTAATCCCAGCTACTTGGGAGGCTGAGACAGGAGAATCGCTTGAACCTGGGAGGAAGAGGTTGCAGTAAGCCGAGATCGTGCCATTGCGATCTCCAGCCTGGGCGACAGAGCGAGACTCCATCTAAAAAAAAAAAGAAAAAAGGGACATAAATATACTCATACATGTCTGTCATTTCTTCAGTTTGTCCATCTTGCCTAAAATCTTTAACTTCAGAGAGTAGGATGGTATAGACTGGGTAAGGACATGGGACTTTTACATTTTGCATTTGTGCACTTCTTTAGTTGAACACAAAATAAGAAACATAAGCACTCAGACTAAATCTTCTTTAAGTAATTCTTAGAGATTATCTCTAAGTAACAGTAGAAAGATTTTAGGTTTTAAAAATAACCAGACGCTGGATGTGGTAGCTCACATCTGTAATCGTAGCACTTTGGGAGGCATGAAAGGCAGGGCATAAAAGCATCCTACTTTTTTCAAGTAATTTAAGTCTCCCAGAGCAAAGCTTAACAATATTATAGGAATATCAAAATATCTGGCACCCAATGAAAGATTATTAAGTGCACAGAGAAACAGGAAAAATACAACCCATGATGAAAAGTCAATCAAAAATGACAGTGATGGTAGAATCAATAAATAAGGACATTAAAACAGTTACCATGGCCGGGCATGATGGCTCATGCCCATAATCATAGTACTTTGGGAGGCCACGGTGGGACAACTGCTGGATCCCAGGAGTTCTAGACCAGCCTGGGCAACATAGCAAAAGCTTGTCTCTACAAAAAAAAAAAAAAAAAAAATGCTGGGCTTGGTGGCACTTACCTGTAGTCCCAGCTACTTGGGAGGCTGAGGTGGGAAGAGTGCTTGAGCCCAGGAGTTTGAGGTTGCAGTGAACTTTGACAGTGCCATTGCTGTCTGGGCAACATTGAGATCCGGTGTCTGAAACAAAAAACAAAACTCCCCCAAAAACAGTTATGATGAGTGTATCCCATGTGCTCAAGAAGCTAGAGGAAAGATGGAACATGCTAAGTAAAGACAGGGAAGATATTTTTAGAAGACCCAAATTAAACTTCTAGAGAGAACACTACAGTGTCTGAGATGAGAAAAACACTGGATGGGATTGAGGCAGATTAGACACTTTGTAAGAAAAGATTCGTGAACCTGACTGCATAGCCATAGAAACTATCCAAAAATGAAACACACAGAGAAAAAAAAGACTGCAAAAAGCAGAGCATCAGCTGGATGCGGTGGCTCACTCACACCTGTAATCCCATCACTTTGGGAGGCTGAGACAGGCAGATCACCTGAGGTCAGGAGTTTGAGACCAGCCTGGCCA
Organism: Cacajao melanocephalus; assembly: GCA_963573385.1. NCBI lineage: Eukaryota > Metazoa > Chordata > Mammalia > Primates > Pitheciidae > Cacajao > Cacajao melanocephalus. The sequence continues at coordinate 30,087 of CAUYLG010032428.1, forward strand.
ACATGCCAAAACCCCGTCTCTACTAAAAATACAAAAGTTAGCTGGGCATGATGGCACACACCTATAATCCCAGCTACTTGGGAGGCTGAGGTAGGAGAATCGCTTGAACTCAGGAGGCGGAGGTTGCAGTGAGCCGAGATTGCACCACTGCACTCCAGTGTGGGTGATAAAGCAAGACTCCATCTCAACAACAACAACAACAACAAACAGCATTTGTGAACTATGAGACAGTTGGAGTCTTTGAAGGAGAAATGAGAAACAGGGACAGAAAAAAATTTGAAGATACTGGGTGAACATTTTCCAAATTTGATAAAAACTGTAAAACTATGGATCCAAGAAGCTCAACAAACCCCACTGCAAGAAACGTGAAGACAAGTGTACAAGGCACATCATAATCATATTGCTTAGAACCAGTGCTAAAGAGAAAACCTTAAAAGCAGCTGGAGGAAAAAGACATTGTATACAGAAGCAGATTTCTCATCAGCACCAGTGCAAGTTAGAAGTTAGTGGTATAACATTTTTAAAGTGCCAGCAGAAAAAAAATACCAACCTGTAATTCTTTATCCATTGAATTATCTTTCAAAAACTAAGATGAAATAAAGGCTTTTTCTAACATATAAAATGTGAAAGAATTATCACCAGCAGACCTATGCTAAAATAACTGTTAAAGGAAGTCCAAGAAGATTTACTAAATAATCTGTTTTCTTTATCAGCTGATTTCAAATGCCTTTGATTGGAAGAATTTTCCTAATTAGTTTTATACGTTAATCTTTCACATTGAATTATCCTATATTTGGTTCTGAAGATCTTGTAATCAGAAATTCTAAGCCATAGTGTCTGTCTACACAAGACTCCACTCCACACAGATGCAGACCTAAATATTCTGAACATCCTTATCTGGAAATGCATTCACATCTATTTAAATTTTGGTATGTCTAGAAATTGTATTGATCATATTTCTTGCCTGATATATGAATTTTATATCCTTATTTATTTATTTTTGAAATAGCTCATTCAACAGAATGAGAATTCTGTTGCCCAGGCTGGAGTGCAGTGGTGTGATCTCAGCTCACTGTAACCTCTGCCTTCTGGGTGTAAGCAATTCTCCTGCCTCAGCCTCCTGAGTAGCTGGGAATACAGGTGCTCGCCACCACGCCTGGCTAATTTTTGGATTTTTAGTAGGGATGGGGTTTCACCATGTTGGCCAGGCTGGTCTTGATCTCCTAACCTCAGGTGATTCGCCTGCCTTGGCCTCCCAATGTGCTGGGATTATAGGTGTGAGCCACTGCGCCCAGCCTCCTTTGTTATTTAAAATTGATTTTAAAAATAACCACAAGCTTGAAATCCTTAAAATTACCAATTTGTTTTCCTCTATAATCAAAGTTCTTCAAAGTATTTCTCTTACATAGTGATTTGGGGAGCCTCATTTTATGCTGTGTGAGATTTGCTTGGTCATCAGCTGTGGCTTGGATTCAATATTGAAGGACATAGTTTTTCTTCGTTGCTTAGACAGAAGCTCAACAAGACAGACTCCATAGCAAGAAGTCTGGTGGATTTCTGTCAGGTAGCTGGCATACCTGTCAGCTTGGTGAGGAAGAGAAATATTCAACAGAAGCTGATTGTCCTGTTTACGTTTTATCTTTCAAAGGCACTCTGGAGCTGCAAGAGAAGGTGTTTACAACCTCACCAAATCTTTAGCTTTGGAATGGGCCTCCAGTGGAGTAAGGATCAATTGTGTTGCCCCTGTAGGTAAACGTTCTATATTAAAATTTATTGACAAATTATGCTTTTCTGATTCCATTTGTGGTGTTGATAGAGGTGTTTGGTAATATGCAACTGTAGCATAAAAGATTGACTTTAAAAAGAGATAAAATCAGAAAGTCTGATTTTCTTTCTTTTTTTTTTTCTTGAGACGGAGTCTCATTCTGTAGCCCAAGCTGGAGTGCAGTGGCACGATCGTGGCTCACTGCAACCTCCACCTCTGGGGCTCAAGCAATTCTCATGCCTCAGCCTCCCGAGTAGCTGGGACTACAGGTACACACCACCATGCCCTGCTAATTTTTTGTATTTCGGTAGAGATGGGCTTTCACCATGTTGTCCAGGGTAGTCTCGAACTCCTGAGCTCAGGAGATCTGCTCACCTTGGCCTCTCAAAGTGCTGGGATTACGGGCATGAGCCACGCCAACACTCCAGGCCCAGAAAGTCTAATTATCATTATGGAAGTATTCTGATTTACAACCAGACTGTCAAGAATGTTAAATTAAACCAGTGATTCTCAATTCTGGCTATATATTAGAATTATCTATGAAATGTTGAAGCAATAGTGATATATGAACTTTACCCCAAACCGTAGGGTCTAGGCATCTAAATTTTTTAAGTAGACTAGAAAATTCAAATGCAGCATAAAAGTTGAGAGCGACTTGAGGGAATTTTTCCTGATTATTTTATTTCCTGGCATATCACTAACTCTTTTTTTAAGACAGAGAAACTTGAAGTCAGAGTTCTAACAAGGAACTCCCAGTTTAAGATGGACTAGAAGTCAAGGGAAAACTTCTCTGAATAATACAAATGATAGGAGGGAAACTCACAATGTTGTCAACTTCAAAAACTATCATTTTTGTGAAATAAGAAACTTAGGTTTCTTTGGTATTACATACTGGCCATGTACTCTAAGAGGGACATTAAATGAAATACCTCACTCGTCTGGCATAACTCAACTCAAATCCCACTTCTGGGATGTTTCTTGGTCATTGCTAAGGTAGTAATCACCCCTTCATCTGAAACTCTATAATATTTTTTGATATATCTGTAGGTCTTATCTCTGTAATATCAATAGGTGTTATCTGTGCCACTCAATGAAGACCAAGCATGACTGACTTCAAGCATGAAGTTAGTAATCTCATCCCTGACAAAGGCGCTCCTGCTAATACTAATTCACGTTTGTCAGAGACATTTTTGGTTTAATGACCAAATTTTAATATCTCTAGATTTTATCCTCTTTAAATAAAAGGCTACACATTGTTTAATTGGAAACCAATGTATTTTTTCTCCAGTATCATTTGAAGTAATTAATACTGCCAGAATTTCTAATTTTATTTTAACTTGTCTTTCCTCCCCTTCTCTCTGTAATCTGTGTAACAGTTTGAATTCATTATAAATAGCTGTATCCTGTGAGACACAGCTTTTTTTTTTTTTTTTTTTAAATGTTTGAGACAAGGTCTCGCTCTGTTGCCCAGGCTGAAGTGCAGTGGTGCGATCACAGCTCCCTGCAGCCTCAACCTCCTGGGCTCAAGCGATCCTCCCAACTCAGCCTCCTGAGTAGCTGGAACCACAGGCATGTACCACCATGCCCAGCTAATTATTTTTTATATTTTTGTAGACATGCAGTCTCTCTATGTTGCCCAGGCTGGTCTCAAACTCCTGGGCTCAAGACATCCTCCTGGTTTGCCCTCGCAAAGTGCTGGAATTCCAGACATGAACCACTGCACCTGGCCTGAGATACAGTTTTTGAGTAATTTTCCTAACCTCAGAAAGCTAGTGAAAGATACATTTAAAAATTCTTAAACAATTACAATTTTAGTTTATTGGTATTAAATTCAAATGCTTTATTTGTGATTTCAATCTAGGTGAAAAGCCAAAAAATAATTACATTTTTCTAAGCCTCACGTGGCCACTGCCCAGTCTTCTCTTATAAAGCGGAGAGGCCAAGTGGAACATAAAATAGACAGAGTCCCCTGGTCCATTGTTCCCAGTTAAGTGCCTCTTTCATTTATATAATTATAATTTATATAAAGATATGATTATCTTTCATATATACAATTATGTAATTATGCCCTTCAGAAAGCAAGTCTTTCATGAAAAAATCCTGAGCATGGCCAGGAGGAAGAGGAGGTCATAAAATAACCATTCAAACCATCCATTTGTGGATGGTGGGGCCTTTACTCCTTTGACACCATTGAGAAAAATTAATATCAGCACTGTTAACTTTTTTCGACTTAAGCTACTTAATGTTTGAAATGCCAGTAGACTATCTTGAAATCTTTGCAATTAACATTTAATGTAACACACTTTGTTTTGTCCCTGTTTTATTTTTAAACATAGGGAATTATTTATTCCCCTACTGCTGTGGAGAGCTATGGTTCTTCGGGGCAAAGCTTATTTGAAACTTCTTTTCAGAAAATCCCCGCTAAACGAATTGGTCTTCCTGAGGAGGTAAGGTATATTCCTAGCATTGATGTGTGTGTTGTACTTTGAAATTTGTAATTCAGTGTCCTTTTTCTTCTTTCTTTCTTTCTTTCCTTTTTTTTTTTTTTAACTGTGTATTCCAGGAAATTTTTATTTATTTATTTATTTTTTTGAGACAGAGTCTTACTGTGTTGCCTGGGCTGGAGTGCAGTGGCATGATCTTGGCTCACTGCATGCAACCTCCATCTCCCAGGTTCAAGAGTTTCTCCTGCCTTAGCCTTTCTTGTAGCTGGGACTATAGCCGTGCACCACCACACTCAGCTAATTTTTGTATTTTTAGTAGAGACAGGGTTTCACCATGTTGGCCAGGCTGGTCTCAAACTCCTGACCTCAGGTGATCCACCTGCCTCAGCCTCCCAAAGTGCTGGGATTACAGGCATGAGCCACTGTGCCTGGCCTTCAATGCCCTTTTTATGTGTTCTTATTATTTCTCCCACTGCCCCCAGCCCATTTCCCCTGTTCTTTCTAGCTCTCAGGGATATTCTGGTTGTACTTTGACTACTGACAGCAATCTATACTCAAGAGTAGATGTGACATACATTAATAACAGCGGGGGTTTTTTTTGCTTGTTTTATTGTATTTTCGGCTACGTTATTTTATTACATGGCATTTGTTGGTACACAGGACACTAGGACCCTAGGACCCTAGGACCCTAAGCAAGTCAGATGAGTATGGCTATATGACGTTCTACATGAGATTTCAGTAAGCTCAAAGTCTGTAAAATCGGCAGCTTTCCAAAATACCAGCAGCAGCAGCAGTCTTTTTTTTTTTTTTTTTTTTTTTTTACTTGAGACAGGGTCTCACTCTGTTATGCAGGCTGAGTACAGTGTCACTATCATAGCCTACTGCAGCCTTGAACTCTCACCTTGGCCTCGCAAAGTGCTGGGATGATGATGATGATGATGATGGTGATGATTTTTTTGACAGAGTCTCTCTCTGTCACCCAGGCTGGAGTGCAGTGGCTCACTGCAACCTCCATCCCCTGGTTCAAGTGATTCTCCTGCCTCAGCCTCCCAAGTAGCTGGAATTACAGGTGTGTGCTACCACACCCAGCTGATTTTTGTATTTTTAGTAGAGACGGGGTTTCACCATGTTGGCCAGGCTGGTCTCAAACTCCTGTCCTTAAGTGATCCGCCCCAGTGCTGAGATTACAAGCATGAGCCACTGCACCTGGCCTTGCATCAGTCTTGAAATGTAATTTTTTATAAGAAAAGGATGTCTTTTCCACAGTAATAAAAATGAAAATACCCAGTAGTAAACTTACCACTAAATGGGGGAAAAAAAATCACCTGCCTCCTTAGGGCAGTAGGCGGTGTATCAGTTTCATAAATGAAAAAAAAATTTCTTTTTCTGAGGAGCAGCCAAAAGACCAGAAGAACTAGTGGCATATAATATTCCTTGATGGGGAGAACCAATTTTATTAAAAAGTCAGGTTTCCCTAAATTATTTTAAAAATTTAATATGTTTTGGGAATTTAACACGCTGATTCTATCAAAAATATATATTTATTTACATACTGTGTATTTACATACTATGAAGCTATATTTATTTAAAGCATCCAGGCTGGGCACAGTGGCTCACGCCTGTAATCCAAGCACTTTGGAGGCCAAGGTGGGGGGATCACCTGAGGTCGGGAGTTCAAGACCAGCCTGACCAACATGGTGAAACCCCATCTTTAAAAAAAAAAAAATGCATCTGGTGCTGGTACTGAAAAACAAAAATACAGTAGGACAGAACAGATTCTTGCCTTGGAACCATATGTGGGAGTTTATGGAGTCAAAGTAGCATTTCAATCTGTAAGGAAAGGATGAACCACTCAGCAAAGTGTTGGGGCATTTCACTGTTTAGTAGTAAATTAGACTTCCTATCTTGCATCACATACAAAATAATTTTCAGATTTATTAAAGTGCTAACTATAAAAGCAAACCCATAAAACTCTTTAAAAGAGTTCTCATTCTTAGAACTAGCTTTTGTTATGTTTGACGAATGTCTTTCCAGAAATGTACTATGCATGCATGAAAAATTTGTATTTATTGACTTTTTTTTTTGAGACGGAGTTTCGCTCTCATTGCCCAGGCTGGAGTGCAATGACACAATCTCGGGTCACCACAACCTCTGCCTCCGGGTTTAAGTGAGTCTCCTGCCTCAGCCTCCTGAGTAGCTGGGATTACAGGCATGTGCCACCACGCCCAGCTAATTTTGTATTTTTAGTAGAGACGGGGTTTCTCCATGTTGGTCAGGTGGGTCTTGAACTCCCGATCTTAGGTAATCTGCCCGCCTTGGTCTCCCAAAGTGCTGTGATTACAGGCATGAGCTACTGTGCTTGGCCTATTTATTGACTTTTTTACAAAAACAGGATCTTGCTGTATGTTATTTTCTTGCTATGGATATACCATAATATAATCAAATCCTGTTATGATTTGGATTCTATTTATATTTTTGTTCTTGGGCTAATTCTGCAGTGAACATTATGAATATAATCATCTACTCTTGTGTGACGGGATATGTTTCTAGAAACAGTTCCTGAACCAAAATAGACTTGCATTATATTTTTGAAGATATTGTTAAATCAAACATTTGATGAACCATGTTAACCAAGGTGTTTGGATTTTTATTCTGAAAACTAAGAGCAATTTTTAATGAATTTTAATCAAGGGAACTATGTTAAATTTTTGTTTTGGATATAATACTTTGTTTACGGGGTTGGGTGCTGTGGCTTATACCTGTAATCTTAGCACTTTGGGAGTCTGAGGTGAGTGGGTCACCTGAGGCCAGGCATTCAAGACTAGCCTGGCCAACATGGCGAAACCCCGTCTCTACTAAAAATACGAAAATTAGCCAGGCGTGGTGGTGCATGCCTGTAGTCCCAGCTACTTGGGAGGCTGAGGCAGAAGAATTGCTTGAACCCAGGACGTGGAGGTTGCAGTGAATCGAGATCACACCACTGCACTTCCGCCTTGGTAACAGAGTGAGACTCTTTCTCAAAAAAAAAGAGAATACTTTGTTTATGTGGTTTACATTATCTGTATTTGCTGTATTAGAAACTAAAACCAAAATTTAAGAAATGTTTAATTCATTTAAAAATAGTAATAAAGCAGTACATGTGAACATGAATAACATTTAATTAAAAATAGCTACATAAACCTTTGATTTTTGTTTTGTTTTGTTTTGTTTTTTGAGATGAAGTCTTGCTCTGTCACCCAGGCTGGAGTGCAGTGGTACAATCTTGGCTCACTGCAACCTCTGACTCAGAGCAAGCGATTCTTTTGTCTCAGCCTCCTGAGTAGCTGGAACTACAGGCACACGCCACGATGTCCAGCCGATTTTTGTGTTTTTGGTAGACACAGGATTTCTCCATGTTGGTCAGGCTGGTCTTAACTCCTGACCTCTGGTGATCCACCCGCCTCGGTCTCCCAAGGTGCTGGAATTACAGGTGTGAGCCACTGAGCCTGACTGAAAACCACTGTTCTACATTTGTTCTACATTTTTACAAATCTCTTTAATGTATGACTTAATAGAACACAGCTAGACTCTCACCTCTGCATCTGTAGTCAGTCTATGACAATATGTTGTTTTGGTAAAAGCCTCTAAAAAAATTTTGGCTTCATGCAGATATAAAATTGGAAAAGGAAGGAACATTTTAATAGCCTTTTTGGATAATTGTGGCTCTCCTTTGATATTCAACAAATGGCAGTTTTTTAAGGATTCCTTGCAATATGGAATCTGAAACCATGCCAATGAACTTTTTGTACTCTTGCATTAAAATCTTTCTCAGGCACTTGTAGTCTTAGTTAATTGGGAGGATGAGGAGGGAAGATTGAGCCTAGATTGGGCAACATAGCAAGACTCTGTCTCTTAAAAAAAAGTCCTTATTACAATTCGATTGGATCTTTCACCCATATATGGTTTTGTACCATCAGACATTGGTCTTTTAGAAGTTATTGGTTCACTTTGTTAGGCAGGTCTTCTAGATGTTGACACAATTCATTATACAGTATCAAAAGATCACATCGTTATTGTCTCCATCAGTCTGTTCTGAAAAGTCTTTTAAGTGTTAGGAAGCCAGCAGGCTCATGGTGACAGGTGCAAGTTTTCCAAAATTCCAATTTTCACTTGAAAGCTCAAATTTTATCATTTACAACAAATTCTATCAGGTATTTTTTTTTAAGTGACAATCTTGCTTTGTTTAGTTTTGAAACAAAAAATGTTTGCCAAATACCCAAGTGTGAATAACTCATAGTTTGTTAGTAGTTCTTTCAGGTTAAAAAAATGATGTTTCATGAAAAATATGGCTGGTTTAGTTCTCAATTCAATCACACATTCCTTTCTTTGAGACAACCATTATACTTCTCTATGCATCCAAAGAGCTTTATGTATGTATTTCCCTTTTCATCACAAAGATTGTTAAAAAGATGTGAACTCAGTGGTGGAGATTTAATACAATTTATATTTTTTATTGCTTCATGCAGAACATTCTAAAGTGAAACTGGCTTTCTTTCCCCCTCATTTGTACTTGCCAGTGAAAGATATAATGACGACTAGTATAATAACTACTAGTACACTTTTGTGTATCTGCCATGAGTTGTGACAAGACTCTAGCATTTTTTCCCATCGTTGCTTTGACACCATCAGTGCAAATGTCAAAACAGTGAAAAAGACAAATAAAGACTTAGTATTATTATGAAAATAGTTTTGATCTTGCAAATCCCTGAAAAAGTCTTTAGGATACTCAGGGTTTGGCTGGCCATGCTTTGACATTTGCTGATGTAGGTAGTTAATTTCTGCAAAGTTTGGTTGTGGGCCAGGCATGGTGGCTCATGCTTCTAACCCCAGCACTTTGTGGAGCCCAGGCAGAAGGATCACTTGAGGCCAGAAGTTTGAAACCAGCCTTGATGACATAGCAAGACCCAATGGAGATGGGAACTACAAACAACTATTTTTTTTTTAAGATGGAATCTCACTCTGTTGCCCAGGCTGGAGTGCAGTGGCGCAATCTCAGCTCACCATAACCTCTGCCTCCCAGGTTCAAGTGATTCTCCTGCCTCAGCCTCCTGAGTAGCTGGGACTACAGGCGTGTACCACCATGCTCGGCTAATTTTTGTATTTTTAGTAGAGATGGTGTTTCACTATGTTGGCCAGGCAGGTCTCTTAACTCCTGACCTCAGGTGATCCGCCCGCCTTGGCCTCCCAAAGTGCTGGGATTACAGGTGTGAGCCACTGCATCTGGCCCGATTTTTGTGTTTTTGAGGGAATGTGGTTTAGAAACTGTTGGAGGTCGTGATCACTTGGGTGAGATGGTTGTTGTCTGGCTGGCATTTCAGAAAGGAGCTAACTGGAGCGAGTCTCTTTTTGGTGGGCTGACTAACAAAACATGTTTATTGGGTCAGTTGCCACTAATGGGTTAGCAGGGTTAAAACCAGCTCTGTTGCTTGTTACCATGGCTCAGTTCAATCTGCCTTTCGCAGCAATGTGAGACCTTTTAAATGATGAATTCTATACCAGCTCTGTCCAATAGAAATAAAGTAATAGTCTGGTTGGGCACAGTGGTTCATGCCTGTAATCCCAGCACTTTGGGAGGCCGAGGTGGGTAGATCACAAGGTCAGGAGTTTGAGACCAGCCCAGCCAATATGCTGAAACCCCATCTCTACTAAAAACACAAAAATTAGCAGGGTGTGGTGGCTCATGCCTGTGATCCCAGCTACTTGGGAGGCTGAGGCAGGAGAATTTCTTGAACCCAGGAGGCAGAGGTTGTGGTGAGCCGAGATTGTGCCATTGCATTCCAGCCTGGGCAACAAGAGGGAAACTCTGCCTCAAAAAGAAAGAAGGAAAGAAAGAAATACAATAATAGTCACATTTGCGATTTTAAACTTTCCAGGAGCCACATAAAGTAAAAAGAGGTGAAATTAATTTTAATAATATGTTTGACTTAGCCTAATACATCCAAAACATCATCATTTCAACATGCAATCAACATAAAAAAAATTGAGATGATTTTCTTTACCCCTCGGAGCATTCAGGATTAATAAGATATTTTACATTATTTTTCCCATACAGAGTCTTCAAAATCCAATATGTGTTCTACACTTATAGCACATCTCAATGTGGACCAGCCATATTGCAAATGTTAGAGTAGGTGTCTATGGCTAGTGGCCTCGTTTTAGACAGTGCAGTTCTGTACTAGCTGCTGGGAATACAAGGATGGAGAGAAGGCTTTGGCTGCTCTCCAGGCTCTCAGAGTCTCAAGGAGGTATAGCCTTGTAAATGTAGGACCAGGACTGGGATGACATAAGCGAGGCACGGACACAAAATTTAAGGACACACTCTCTTAGGGAAGACTTTGCACTCACTTGTGCAAAGCTGGGAGTGAATAACTCCTTAAATCTTGCACTTTCTGCACCTTATTTGCCTCACCCTAGTCCTGGGCCTGCCTCAGGGCCTTTTAAACTGCAGATTCTGGGACCCCAACCCCAGAGCTTACAATTCCTGTGATCCTGGAGGGATCTAGGAATCTGGAGTTTGAGTAAGCGTCTATAGCGATTCTAATGCAGGTGTTTTGGATCATCGCCCTTTGAGAAACCCTGCTGCATCCCACAACCTCAAATGAGAGCTCCTTTGCAATCAGTGAAATAACTTCTTTCTGTTTGGGTTGGGAGTGGATGTTGCTGAACTCATCAGTTCCCTATTTGAATTTTTAAGGGGTGCAGTGGGAGTCTGAAGTGCCTTTTTTTTTTTTTTTTTTTTTGAGATGGGGTCTTACTTTTTCACCCAAGCTGGAATATAGTGATGTCATCTCGGCTCACTGCAGCCTCCCAGACACAAGCAATCCTCCCACTTCAGCCTCCCAAGGAGCTGGGACCCCAGGCGCCTGCCACTACGCCCAGCTAGTTTTTGAAGTTCCTCTTGTAGAGAGTTCCTTTGAGTGTGTGTTGCTGGGCTTTTAGCCTGAACGGACCACAAACTGAACAAGCCAGAATGCTAGTTTATTGCTAAACAGACACGTTGACTATTTCGGGAACCAAAATATAAAAGGCATGAGGTAGTGATGGAAAATGGGGTTGTGGAGGACAATGAAAGGTGTGTAAGGAAGTGAATTGTTTGAAATGGAAAAGAGCTGAGCTGAAGCACTGAGTTCATTTTTGGCTTCTTCACATCGTGTAGCTTCCTTGACACCGTCTAAGGCTCCATCATACTTTGCCACCTTGACCCTTGTCACCTACCTGATTTCAGTGATGCTCAGGTAGAAAGGGGAAGTTGTGGGAAAAGGAAGTTGTCTATGTACTGTGTGGTTGTGGTGCACACTGTTGTATTCATGTTGTGGTCATGTGCTTTGACCTTTTTTTTTTTTTTTTTTTTAAAAAGAGATGGAGGTTTCACCATGTTGGCCAGGATGGTCTTGATCTCCTGACTTTGTGATCCACCCGCCTCGGCCTCCCAAAGTGCTGGGATTACAGGCGTGAGCCACCGCGCCTGGCTCATGTGCTTTGAGATATCTTTACTAGGGAAGGTGAAGCCATTAGAAATGGGGAGTGTTTGCTTTTACATATGCATGTGTGTGTTTCTGTTTCCAGATCTCCTCTGTGGTCTGCTTCCTACTGTCTCCTGCAGCTTCCTTCATCACTGGACAGTCGGTGAATGTGGATGGGGGCCAGAGTCTCTATTCTCGTTGGTATGAGTTACCAGGTGAGCAGCTGAGGAGTGAGAAGTCACCAGCTTTAAAATGTATTATAAGCAGTTACGTAAGAGATGAGGATGTTCTCTCAGGGGTTTAAAATCTGTTATAAGTGGTTACGTAAGAGATGAGGGTATTCTTTTATAGAACATCAAAATGTACAAAATGTTTATATTCATGAAGTGATTTTTTTTTTTTTAAAGATGGGGTTTCACCATGATGGCCAGGCTGGTCTTGAACTCCTGACCTCAGGCGATCCACCCACCTCGGCCTCCCAAAGTGCTAGGATTACAGGCGTGAGCCACCGCGCCCGGCATGAAGTGATTTTTTTGTTTGTTTTGAGATGAAGTCTTACTCTGCTGCCACGCTGGAGTGCAGTGGTGCGATCTCTGCCTCTCAGTTCAAGCAATTCTCCTGCCTCAGCCTCCCGAGTAGCTGGGACTATAGGTGCAAACCATCACGCCCGGCTAATTTTTTTGTATTTTAGTAGAGATGGGGTTTTACCATGTTGGCCAGGATGGTCTCGATCTCCTGACCTCATGATCCACCCACCTCAGCCTCCTGAAGTGCTGGGTTTACAGGCATGAGCCACTGTGCTGGCCCATGATGTGATTTTTTTAATGAAATATTCCTAGTCATAGAAAATATCAAACTATCTTTATTATAGAACTTAGCTTTTTGTGCATGCATAGGTTGGTGGAATTTGAACCCTGAAAAATATTTTCAGTATGAGTATATATTTCTAAAGAGGAGATAGAAAAGAGGCAAGATCGTGCTATAGTTTTAAAGATTTAATTCCATTTTGTTCCTCCAATAAGTGGCTTACATATCTGAGCAGAAGAATCAGACCTGCTGAGTGAGGTGCGGTGCTGTACTGCTATTTTGCATTCTCTTTGGGATATATATTGAATGAAACCATTAGAAATTTCAGTCTTCATCATTTTTGATGTACAAAAACAGAAGTTTGGCTGGGCATGGTGGCTCATGTTTGTAACCCTAGCACTTTGGGAGGCCGAGGTGGGTGGATCACTTGAGGTCAGGAGTTTGAGACCAGCTTGGCCAACATGGTGAAACCCCGTCTCTACTAAAAATATATTTTAAAAAGTATTAGTCAGGTGTGGTGGCAGGTGCCTGTAGTCCCAGCTACTTAAGAGGCTGAGGCAGGTGAATCCATTGAACCTGGGAGGCGGAGGTTGTAGTGAGCTGAGATCGCATCACTGCATTCCAGCTTGGGTGACAGAGTGAGACTCTGTGTCAAAAAAAAAAAAAAACCAAAAAACCGAGAAGTTTTATAAGTTCCAATCAAATATTGATATTTGTGCAAATGTCTTTATGTGTATGCATGTGTGTGCACGCGTGTGTTTATGTGTCTCATGACTAGACAACAGAACTTTGGGGTCTGAAGGGTCCTAAAAGATCAGAAAGTCCAGTATACTAGTTTTATACACAACAAAAAATACAAAAAAAATTAGCCAGGCATGGTGGTGGGCATCTATAATCCCAGCTACCTGAGAGGTTGAGGCAGGAGAGTCACTTGAACCCGGGAGGCGGAGGTTGTGGTGAGCCAAGATCATGCCATTGCACTCCAGCCTGGGTGACAAGAGCAAGACTCCATCTCCAAAAAAAATAAAAAATAAATTAGCTGGGACTACAGGCACATGCCCCACCGGCTAATTTATTATTTTTATTTTTTTGATTTTTTTTTTTAGTAGAGACGGGGTTTCGGCATGTTGGCCAGGCTGGTCTCGAACTCCTGACCTTGTGATCTGCCTGCCTTGGCCTCCCAAAGTGCTAGGATTACAGGCGTGAGCCACTGCACCTGGCCCCGACTAATATTTTGTATTTTTAGTAGAGATAGGTTTTCACCATGTTAGCCAGGATGGTCTCCATCTCCTGACCTCGTGATCCACTCGCCTCGTCCTCCCAAAGTGCTGGGATTACAGGTGTGAGCCACCACACCTGGCCTAACCCTCACAACTTTAAAAGGTAGACATTGTTATATCCTTTAATAGAGGACAAAACTGAGGCTCAGGAAGAGTCATGCCGCCAAATTCAGGAAAGTTAGTGCGTGGCAGACCTGAGATTCAAATCCAAGTCTTTTCTCAAATGTTTGCCCTAAGGATTTCTTTTTTGGTGCTGAGAAAATGAACCAGGGAATGTGAACCAGGGAAAATAACAAGAGGATTTGGTGGGAACCAAGAGGACAAATGAGATTAACAGATTTGCAAGTGACAGGAGGCTTTCCACTTTCTTCACAGATCATGACAACTGGCCCGAGGGAGCAGGGGACCTTTCTGTTGTCAAAAAGATGAAGGAGTCTTTTAAGCAGAAAGCTAAGCTCTGAGCTGAGGAAACAAGGCGTCCTTCATCCCCTAGTGCCTTCTTATCTTGAGGATGTGCTTCTGTACATTTTAAAAGCTTCAGTTAGTATGGAAAACATCTTTCTGATTTTTAAATGTTACTAATTATGTCTATGGAAAAACTATTCCTGAAATATATACATTTTTATGTCTCAATCAAAATCTTTTAATATGTGATCTTAAAGTGTTTAAAAAACAGAAATTAACATATTTTAATGATTTTACTTTTTATTTCTAAGAAAAGTATTTGAAAAATGGAATAATTTTAAATCAATAATAATTCTAGGGATCATGAACTCCCAGAAGATTTTATTTAATTATAAAGATAGAGGCCAGGTGTGGTGGCTCACAGCTGTAATCCCAGCATTTTGGGAGGCTGAGGCAGGTGGATCACCTGAGGTCGGGAGTTGAAGACCAGCCTGGCCAACATGGTGAAACCCCATCTCTACTAAAAACAGAAACAAAAATTAGCGGGGTGTGGTGGCACACACCTGTAGTCCCAGCTACTCAGGAGGCTGAGGCAGGAGGATCGCTTGAACCCAGGAGGCAGAGGTTGCAGTGAGCCAAGATTGCGCTACTGCACTCCAGCCTGGGTGGCAGAGTGAGACTCCATCTCAAAAACAAAAAAACAAAAACAAAAACCAAAAAATAATAACGGTAGAAGATAAATCTTAATTGTGGCATAATTATGATTATTACAATTAGAATTATACAATAACTTATTTTTGGTGGCAAATACTTTTGGAACAATAAAGCCTTATGGTAATTATTGATGTGTAGTTTGTTTTGTTCATGTAGTCAAATTTGTATAAATTCTCTCAATTCAAAGAAAAAGTTATGTGTGTTTCTTTTGACAGTGCCTGATTTGTGTCTTGATTTCCTACCCAAAGTATTCTCTTTTCTTCATGCACCTCCTTTTGTAGGCAAAAACAAAATTTAAATTGTATGCAAATGCGTTAGGGTTCCATATTCTGCCTTTGATGGTGCCAGTCTGGTAGTTAGACTGTTATTTAAGAAATGCCTTTAGCAGACTGAATATGTTCATTCTTTGTCTTAAAGTTCTTTCAGGCATCTGAGGTGAAGTAGCTGTTTTCTCTTTTTTATCCTTAACATTCATTTTATTTATTTATTTAGTTTTGAGCTAGAGTCTCACTGTGTCACCTAGGCTGGAGTGCAGCGGCGCAATCTCGGCTCATTGCAGCCTCCGCCTCCCGGGCTCAAGCGATTCTCCTGCCTTAGCCTCCTGAGTAGCTGGAATTACAGGCTTGCGCCACCACGCCCGGCTAAATTTTGTATTTTTAGTAGAGCCAAGGTTTCATCATATTGGCCAGGCTGGTCTCGATCTCCTGACCTCAAAGTGATCCGCCTGCTTCGGCCTTCCAAAGTGCTGGGGTTACAGGCGTGAGCCACCACACCTGGCCTGTCATTAACACTCATTTTAAAGTGTATGATTTACCAACCTCTGGGATTTGGGACCCAGAATCTGCAGCTTTCTCTTGCCCTCAAGCAGCACTGACACGAGGGAGAGGCTAATGAGGTACCCAGGGTGCAACATTTAAGGAGGTATTACCCATTGTCAGGTTTGTGCCCATGCAAAATCACCCTTGAGAGTGAGTGTGTCCTTAAATTTTGTGCCCATACTAATAATGTGGGAAGATCAGAAAGCTTTCTTTTCCTCCTAGATGATAGCTCTTTAACAGTGGCCTTCTGGAACTGATAATGCCATAACAACTGAGAATTACAAGCCCCGTTAGAGGGCAAAGTGGCCCTAATACAGGTTGGTGGAGAAGATGGAAAACGCAGGGCTTGCTTTCACGCGACCGACCTGCATCGATGACTGCCGTCAACTCCTTAAATCTCCATAGCGTTGCCATTGATTTCTGCTTAAGGCACAGAACCTGCCTATGTAGCAGTAACCTTAGCTAGAACTCCTTATTAGAGCTTCTTCTTAGACTATCACTGGACAGCTGGTCGTTATCTATATTTTAGAATTATGAATTTATTATCATAATAGTATCCTGCCAATAATATTATTTTGCCACTACGCTTAGTAAGTTTTGTTGTAGACTGACTGTTCTTGAATAGGCTTAATGATTTTGAGCTCCTGCTATGTATTTAGGATTATGCCAGAAGTGAGACATGCAGCGGTGAAAAAATACACATGGATCTTGCCTTACTGAGCTTACAATACAGAGAGAGTGAGAGAGCAGGAGTGTTATAGATGATAAGGCCACGATGTCCACGGCATATAACTGAAAGAAAGACATCTGGAAAACAAAATGAAAATAATTGTATATTTATATTAAAAGAATTTGTTGATAAAGATGACCCTTATCAACATTATCTCTCCCCCACACATGAATCTTTTGGTTTGTGGCTTATATTAGTTCAGGTCCTCTGAAAAGCAGGTGCCCAGACATGTTGGAAATAGACACTTGGTGCCACAAATAAAAATTAGCGCTGAGACAAAGGATCTTTCAGCAACACAATTTTTACTTCCTGGACTGCAGGAAGGGTACTCCCACTAGCCATCATGCCACGAGAATACAATGAACAAAGGAAAACACACAAGTTTATCCCTTATGCATTTGGGGTCGTCTTTACTGCTGTGTCTGATCTCCGTTGGCTGATCTCAGACCTCACAATTTAAACCAAAACCCGATTGGCTAACAACTTAAAACTTTTCTAAACATGTAAAAGCCATGGTGAGCTGGGGCATGCCTGTGAGCACGTCCAGCACAGATATCTTGGTCAAAGTACAAGGAAATGGAATGTACTATGTGCCTGTTATCACAGCATTTCGTAACAACTACATAGGATAGGGCTTAACAAAGAGTTGTTAGCACACTTATGATTTATTTTTTAACAAGAAAGGAAACTTTAAAAAAGAAACTTTTCTACTTCCCACAGACATAATGAGATTTGCATGACACTTTTTGGGGACTGTGCCTGTGGAGGATGAGGGTGGGGAGCCAAAGAAGGCAGTGATGGCCTTCAGACCATGCTGCAAGGCTGACCCCTGTAAAAGAGAGGGGAGAGAGGATTGCGCTGGAGGCATCTCAGATTGCAGCAGAGTGATAAGACAGGCTTGCTGAACGTGTGCGTTCACATTGACAGTGGCCCACGGGAATAGCAGGCACTCAATGGATCACGTGGATTCCACCTGTATTGCTCCCTGTCCCTACTGTGAAAAAGTATCTTCTCCTCCTGGTGCCTGGACAAAGGGAGTTCAAAGTGCTCTGGCATCAGACAGTTTGTAGCTCAATGGGACCTTATGGCATAAGGCGTAGTTTGTAGCTCATATCGGGACCCTGTGTCCCCTGGCAAGAGCCTCCCTCTTTGGGACCAGGATTTCCAGTGCTGCTATTCTCTTTATATCCTGCAGCAGATCGTTGGAAATGATGGAAAGCAGGGCCACTCCCGATTTCACCTGCTGGACCCCAGACACGGTCCCAAACCTACTGGTGACACACATCCTTGAGGATAGCACTCCATCCTGGCCCTTCAGCCGGGTCTTGGTAGTTCAAGCCTTCCATGAGGCTGGCTGCCTATGGATGGTGCGGGGTGTGGATGGACGCTGGTTCCACAACCAGGGGCTCACTCTTTCGTCTCCTTCACTGGGAAGTAAGTCACCTGATTGGATTGGGATCATGCCTAGGGACCAGGCTTTCTGTAAGCCCCCAGATAGTCTTGGTGTCTGAGTTTACTGCAGGCAGTAAAGGCAAACTCTCGCTTAGAAGAGGTGTCTGTCACTACGAGGAGTGACACAGAAACCACACAGCAATTTGAACAGGGAAAATTAAATGTGAAGAGTGATTATCACAGCAGATTGGAGTAGTGAAGGACTGGATAGTAGGAAGTAAAAAGAACTTGAGCATGAGAATAGCAGATATTGGGAGTAGCCTGCACTGCTAGGGTTAAGACTGAGCACTCAAAGAAGAGCCCTGTCTGGGCGCGGTGGCTCACGCCTGTCATTCCAGCACTTTGGGAGGCTGAGGCAAGCGGATCACTTGAGGTCAGGAGTTCAAGATCAGCCTGGCCAACATGGTGAAACCCCTTTTCTACTAAAAATACAAAAATTAGCCACTGGACGTGTGGCGGGTGCCTGTAATCGCAGCTACTCAGGAGGCTGAGGCAGGAGAGTCGCTTCAACCTGGGAGGCGGAGGTTGTAGTGAGCCGAGATGGTGCCACTGCACTCCAGCCTGGGTAACAGAGCGAAACTCACTCTCAAAAAACGAACCAACCAACCACAGAGCTCAAGGAAGAGCCCTGACTGGGCACGGTGGCTCGTGCTTGTCATCCCAGCACTTTGGGAAGCTGAGGTGGGCGGATCACCTGAGGTCAAGAGTTTGAGATCAGCTTGGCCAACGTGGCGAAACCCCATCTCTACTAAAAATACAAAAATTATCCAGGCTGGTGGCAGGCATCTTGAAGCTGAGGCAGGAGAATTGCTTGAACCTGAGAGGCAGAGGTTGCAGTGAGCCAAGATTGCGCCACTACACTCCAGCCTGGGTGACAAAGTGAGACCCTGTCTCAAAAAAAAAAAAAGAAGAGCCCCTCAGTACCCCTGGGGCTGACACTGTGGAGGGCAGAGAAGTCACTGTGGTGCTCTGTTGGTAGAACTTGCTAGAAATCTGCCCTCTGTGCAGTTTTCCCCAGGTCCCCAGAGGGCAGAGGACTTCCCTTTGGGGTCCTGGGGAAAACTGTACAGAGAGGTGTCCCAATGGAGGCTTCTGATGCAAAACTCCGTGAAGGCAGTGCTGGGAAGCTGGGAAGACCTTCCGGCCCAGCAGTCTGCACTGCACCGGTCAGGAAGCAAAACTCTCTTCCTCCTGCAGTATTTCTCCATCACTCTCTCCTGACAAAGCTTCAGAGCCTGCTGGCCCAGGGAAACAACTTAGAGGGCCCAGATCCATTTTCACAGAACAGACGAGCAGTGTATCTGGAGTCTGCTGCTTGTTGACTGGCCTCCTGTGGCCCATTGGTCTCCTTAAGGAGCAGTGATGCTTCAGGGCTCAGCAATGGCCTGTGTTGCAGACAGGTTGGACATTCAGAGGCAATGACAGTTCCATTGACCTCAGATAACAGGGAGTCCATGCTAATAGGCTGTCTGCATCCTCCCTCCATCCCTGTGTCTGTCACAGCAGCTCTGGGCTGGCCGGTGATGAAGGCCAGCTATCAACCCGCTGAGTCTTCTTGGCTGCTTGCTTGTTCTACGCCTCTTCCGTGAGGATTGCATCCTGGGGGCATTAAGGTGGGAGGTGGAAATGATACTCCCCTGGAGTGCCCACTCCCCTGGGTTCATCCACAGGCCTCTACCCCAGACCTTGCCTCCTGGCCACTGTATATATTCTCACCTCGGGCCATTTTTTGTTCCATTGTAGATGCCAGTTGCACCCTCACATGCTGCCCATTAGAAAGATTTTCCAGTCAGGCACGGTGGCTTATGCCTGTAATCCCAGCACTTTGGGAGGCCGAGGCAGGCGGATCATCTAAGGTCAGGAGCTAGAGACCAGCCTGCTCAACATGGTGAAACCCCATCTCTACTAAATATACAAAAATTAGCCAGGCGTGGTGGCATGCACCTGCGATCCCAGCTACTCGGGAGGCTGAGGCAGGAGAATCGCTTGAACTCGAGTGGCTGTGGTTGCAGCGAGTTGACATCGCGCCACTGCACTCCACCCTGGGCAAAAAGAGCTATACTCCATCAAAAAAAAAAAAAAAAAAAAAGAAAAAGAAAAAAGAAAAGAAAGATTTTCCAGTTCCACCATCATAGGGCCACTCCTGAATAGGGCTGTCATGAAGTTCTGACAACTGTGAAGGAGAGAGAAGGAGGGGGGACTGGGTAGGAAAAAACCACAGACCGCGGTATAGTCCAAGAAAGGGAGGACCGGGCAGATGGGAAGTCCTCAAGCCAAAGTCATCCATGGGAGCCGCCCTTGTCCCAAGGGAATAGCTTGATGACAGCAAGGCTGTGTTTGTCATGGGCCAGGAGCAGCCCAAGGGGGAAGACCGTGGTGGATGTAGAAGGGCAACAGCTGGGACCCACAGCCAATCACTTTTGTTTCCCATAGCAGGAGGTCTAAGGGGTTTCTTTTCATGACTGCCACTTGGCTATTCTGCAACTGTAAAACTTCACGGTTGATCTCATTTAGTTTTTTAACATACCTGGGGTTTGGCTCAAAGCAGTGCCACCTTGTGGTTAGTTGTGGAACACCGGCTTGTCTGGGTAGTGCCTTAGGATTCAAGACCTGGCTGCAACTTGAGCTTGTTTCTTCCTTTGGTATTTCTCCTGCACTCCTTGTTTACAAGGATTTCATTTCAGCAAAGGAGCTGTCTATTGAAATGAGACCCACCAACAGGAAGATTCTAAACCATATTCTAGAAAGGTATGCTGCATCAAAACTAGTGATTATTGAGCCCATGTTTTAAGTCAAATGTCTAGGCTATTTTGGATTTTATCTTGGACAACACTGTTTCTGATCTGTATGGTAACCAAGGCCCTCTGTGGGTTAGTGCCAGCTTTCAGGCAGCCGTGGTTCAGTCTAGTGAGAGGCACGCTTGCATTCTGCCTGGTAGGAGTCAGAGTCTTAGGATCTGCCAAGTCCTGATGCCGCCAGCATTCACACTGCCTTATCCCCTCCCCACGCCGGGATAGGTAGGCCAACCACCTGTTCTTGTCTGCAGGCTTCAGACTTGCTCTCCTTGAGGCTGTCAGTTCCCCAAAAGGAAATATCATGAAATCCCCTTCTTGACGGAGGCCACCCTTTGCTGGGTTACTAACCTTCCTACTTGCTGCTTCCTGGCATCCTGTTTCTCTGCTTATTTTGCCCTTTTCTGCCAGTTTCTATAGAGCTCTCTTTGGACTCTCTCTTTCCATGAATTAGAGATTTTAGAGTGCACTGGAGTCCAACTGCTTGGGTTCGAATTCCAGGTTCTACCACTTACTTGCTGTTGTGAGGGTATTGAGACAGCTGAGGAATTTGTGTAGAGACTTACTGGTCATTTTGTTTGACGTGATAATGGCATGGCAGTTATTATTTTTTAATTAAGAAATATTGATATCTAGGATTTACTTTAAAATATTTCAACTTAAAAAAATGGAGGAAGAGGGGTTGGTGAAATGAGATTGGCAGTATGGTAACAATTGTCTAAGCTTGGTGACAGATACATTATACATTATCTGTATGCGGCTATATTATACATTATATGGTTAATTCTAGTCTCTCAATCTTTGGGTAAGTTTAGAAATTCCCCAACTAAAAAGTGTAAGAGTCTAAAATGTGTAAAATGAAAATGGCCTCATGAATTACGTGGATGGTGGTAACATGGGGAAGAGTTAGCTGACTACATATAAAGGTTACTGGGGAGAGACAGGAGGGAGTTTGCACATGGGGGTTCATGAGTGTCGCAGAGAGAGTGGAAGACCAGGTCCCAAATAGAATATATGTTTGATGGTGCAAAACGATTGCCTTCTGACCTGGATTCTGCTCTGTAGGCCCTGGGAAGACCCCTGTATCCGTGGTCAGCCTTCCATGCTGGGTTAGCATTAGTTGGCTCCAGCATAATCCAGTCGGGTAAACGGAGGGTTACAAGAAATGGACAATACCATCCAATTATTCCATAGCATTGTTGTACCTGAGTTCATGTGCTTTGAGTGGGGAAATTATATCCAGTTGGTAAATTTGGAAAAAAACCCTCAAATCAGCAAAGTAAAAACAATTTTCCTTGTTTCTCTTGCATATTTTGGACCATTTGGCTTTTGTTTTCATTTGTCTGGACTGAGTCACAAGTTTAGTCAGTTTGTAGTTCTAAGTATGACTCAACAGAGTCAGCTTTTTCAAATGCAAATGATTATCATGGACTTAAATAGCAAAGATTTGAAAAAAAAAAGAGTCATTTCTGTAAGTGATTCAGAGTAGATGTAAGTCATAATTTCTTACCCTGTAATTTTAACTTCTGCGTGAAAAGCCGTCTACCAAAGGCTATTTTGTTAGATTTCTTTGACTTCCTGTTCTCAGATAAACCAAGAAGAGAGGGACAGCCTATTTCTGGTTTTGCTGAAGCCTTTTAAAAATTCTTGATGATTTAAGAAATACGAAAATACAGAAAAGTAGAGAGGTTCAATCTGAATTTATAGTAAAAGATGAGGAAGATAAGGTCATCAGAGGAAGGTAGATAAGACTTGCTGGGAGATTTAGCTGTGAGACGTTGAATATGGATTTGGGATTGATAGGCTTGATTGTGAAGTAGAGGTAGGCTGGTATGGACATTACGGGACTTGGGGTGAGTGGATGCTTTTATCCAATTCTTTCTTTTTTTGTTTTTGAGACGAAGTCTCGCTCCGTTGTCCAGGCTGGAGTACAGTGGCGCCATCTTTGCTCACTGCAATCTCTGCCTCCTGGGTTCAAGTGATTCTCCTGTCTCAGCCTCCCAAGTAGCTGGGATTATATGTGCCCACCATCACGCCCAACTAATTTTTGTATTTTTAGTAGAGATGAGGTTTCACCATGTTGGCCAGGCTGGTCTCAAACTCCTGACCTCAGATGATCTGCCCGTCTTGGCCTCCCAAAGTGCTGGGATTATAGGCGTGAGCCACTGTGCCTGGCTCTTCTGCCTAGTCTTTTATTTTGCCTTTGCTGCCCTAACTCAGCAGCCTCAATCCTTCCTTACACCCTCTGCCATCAAGCTGCTATCATTCTTTTATTTTAAAAGGAAATTACTTATGTCCTTTTAAATAAATAAAGATGAATATGACATCTTTTTGATTATACTGGTATTTATTTTGGAATTGCTACTTGTAAGTCCTCTGATCACAAATTTGCGTATCTTGAGTGGTCTGCACTTAATTCTACATTCCAATGAGGGGAAAATCAAAATTGTGTCTCTCTCTTTTTCTCTCTCTGATAGAAAGAGCCTTATTTTTTTCTTCCCTTTTCTTTTTCTTTATTGTGGTATAGCTAATATATATAACATCATTTTAATGATTTTAAGTGTGCAATTCTTACTGTAATTATAGACAATTACAGAATTGTCTGTTATTGGTAGAATTTCAGTTTCTCAAATAGCAAGATAAACTCAAATATGCATTACCTTAACACCATACAAATTCGAATTCCCAAAATCCAAGTATGTTTGAGAAAATATCTAGAGTACATCGAGAAAAATAGGGATTAAATACATAATTACTGGAAAAATATGTCAGCTATCACACATTTAAATCCTGCCTAGAAATGTCAAATGGATATTTTTCTATTGATTTGTATATATTTTCAGATTATCTGGAGTTTTTGAGCAAATTCGTGAAAGACATCTTTGGTTTACAACCATACCACACTATAAATGTCATTTATTTCCACTTAAAGCCTGTGTTTTACGTTAGATTTACATGAAGCATTAGGAATTTGGTTTTAGTGTAGATGTCCAAACTCTCGTATGGAAGTCAAAATGCCATGCCCCAAATTCTAACATTTTTATTCTGAAGTAACTATATTTAATTAGAAAAATCAGAAAACTACAATGTGGAGAATTAAATATTAAAATTTCAAGTTTTATTAAATAATAGACTTTAAGTATGTTTTGAAATTTAGTGAGTTTGAATATTTATGCAAAATTTTCAGATTTAGAATGCATTTAGAAAAACAATGCAATTGTAAATGAGTTTTTATCACAGAGGGTGGGGGAAGGGATAGTTTGCTTGACTTACTTTTTCAGAATGGAGATTTTTGATATTAGGCAAATTTTAAACTGACACTTTCTGTTTCTTTCCTTTTTTGAAGGTCCTAGTATCTTAACTACCTCATGGCTTTTTTTTTTTTTTTTTTTTTCTGAGATAGATTCTTTCTCTGTCACCCAGACTGGAGTGCAGTGGTGTGATCTTGGCTCACTGCAACCTCCTCCTCCCAGGCTCAAGTGATTGTCGTGCCTCAGCCTCCCAAGTAGCTGGGATTACAAGCATGTGCCACCACGCCCAGCTAATTTTTGTATATTTAGTGGAGATGAGGGTTTTGCCATGTTGGCTAGGCTGGTCTTAAACTCCTGGCCTCAAGTGATCTGCCCACCTTGGCCTCCCAAAGTGCTGGGATTACCTTGTGGCTTTTGGACTATCATTCTTACTTTAAATTTCTTTTAGGGAGCTTCTAACTCTACTGTGTAATAGTGCTGAAATGCTGGTGGCACGGCATTATTTGTTTAAAGATGATAGTTTAATTCACAGAATTTTTAGCTTCCAACAATTATATTCACACCACTGTTTTGTCTTTCTGTCATCAAACACTAAATGTATTAGCGCAAAATATTCACATTCTATCTTTCACATTTTACCAGTAAGAGATGAATGATTTCATCAAGTATTTTTGAATAGTTTGGAGTGTGCCTTTCCAAACAGATAATTATTTTGGAGACCCTGAAATCTCTGAACATCATTTTTATTTCAGGAAACTTTAAAGAGTATGTGATCATAACACTTCAAACCTCTTTGGAAGGAAAATATTTTTTTTAAATTTTTTATTTATTTTTATTTTTATTTTTTATTTTTTTGAAAGAAAGAAAAAGAGAAAAGAAGAAAGAAAGAGTGAAAGAAAGAAAAAAAAAAGAATGAAAGAGAGAAAGAAAGAGGAAGAGAAAGAGGGAGAGAGAACAGGATTCTTGTTCTATTGCCCAGGCTAGAATGCAGTCTAAAAATGGGTATTAAAAACCTCTTTTATGCCAATA